>JASJYW010000027.1:57170387-57216525 GCA_030386875.1 Morinoia aosen
TTAGAAGCTAATAAATCTCTTACCTCTTTTGCATTATTTGTACAAGAAAAAAACATTGCTACCAAACTAATGACAGCAATGCTAATATACTTACTTTTTTTAATTATTACCATTTTAAAACTACGGTACTGTTACGGTTTCTCCAATCCAACAACCTACTGTATAGGAGCTTCCTGAAGCAATTCCTTTTTGAAAAATTATTTTTTTAGAAGGTAAATTTGCTTTATAACTTGCAATATGCCTCCCTACTTCCAAAGTTGGGTCTGCTGCTTGCGCTTTTAAAGCCATTTTTAATGCTGCTGCATACACCATTCTTTTTTCAAACTCATCTTCTCCACAAGAATTTGCGCTTTTTTGATATAAACTTGCAATAAATAAATACGCTCTACCATAATTTGGATTAAAGCTTAACGCTTCTTTAGCTAAATTTCTTGCCTCTGATTTTCTTCCCGCTTCTGCAGCTTCATGAGCAAAATGCAATTTTACTCTTGCTTTTTTAACTGGATCTGTTTCTAACTCAAACGATTTTTTTTCTCATCGCATCCGCACCACTTACATCTCCATTTTTCTCTAAAACACTTGCTAAATAACTATATGAGTCTGCAGATGGAGCAGCTTCTGCATATGCGCGCACCATTTTTTCATAAAATGTATTTTGCATACAACGCTTATGGTATAATCTTGAGGCTCCTCTTTTTAACCATTGCGCATTGGTTTTTATTTGCTTCAAAATCTCTCTCCAAAAGAGGTATTAATCTTTCACAAGTTGCAATTGTTTTCAATTATATGATCTAAACCTCCTTCAACTTGCGATAAAGCCTTCGAATTCACAATATAAGCATTTAAGTTTTCTTTTCCTCTTGAATCAATAGTACCTGCTTCTCGTTGTTTTTGTAAGTCTGCTATTTTAGCATCATACTCATCCAATTGTTTTATTTATAGACTCTATCACATTATCATAAGTATCAAATACTTTTTGAGGATCAGAATCTTTATACTTATTTGTTATTTCTTGAAAGTAAACATAAATGTTTTTTATCCCCATATCGTTGGGAGAAATATCGTACGCTTTTTTGTAAAATAGGAAAAACTTCTGCTTCAGTTGCTAAACCGTTATCCAATAAATATGAAGCATAACTACTATGCGCTTTTGCAGGATCTTTATCTGGAAAATTTTCTAGCCTTTTTTTATACAATTTTTCTGCTAAAACATGATCGCTTAAAGCTACAACAACCCTTTCTCCATACAGATAAATATTTATAGATAAAGATGAGCAGTTTTTCCAATAAAGATTCTAATTTGACCTTTGCGTCTTCATATTTTTTTTTGCTGAACATCTCCTTTAAAAAGGTTATAATCCATACCACAATCTTGAGCAACTGTTACTGATACTGCTACAAATAAAAACAAACCTGTTAGTGTGTGTTTAATTCTTTTCATTCTTCTTTATGTTTTTTGTTAATCTATTTTTCGTTTTTGAAACCAAATATCGTTCAAAGATAAACTTAATCTAAAATTAAAATAATTTTCTTGTATTAAATTATTAGCTGTTGTTCCTTTTTTACCGTACTCAATACCAAAATTCAAGTTTGATAATTGATTTCCTATTGGTAATCCTAATCCAAAAGATATGCCAAAATCGTTTATTGAATTAAAATTATTCCCCAAACCAGTACCATCAACTAGTAACCCTGTTTTTTCAAACCGAATTCCTGCACGATAAGTCACTCTGTTCCAGTAACTAGAAATAGAATTTATTTTAGGCAAATAAAAACCACCTAAAGAAAACTTATTTGAGCTTTCATATTGGTATTTGTTATTTAGGTCGGTTAATTTACTTTCATTTTTAAACGCGTCTTGATATTCGTAATTTACACCTGCATACCATTTGCTTTCTTTTCCTATACCAATTCCCATAATTGTTTTTAAAGGAGTAGTGAAGTTTCCTTTTATGGATTCATCCGAAAGAACATCTTGTGGAGTTCCTGACGCCAACAACACAGAGTATAAAACATCATTACCGCTTACAGATAATTGGTTATCTAAATGAAAAGAAAGTCCTAAATTAAATTGTAATTTATTCTTCAACTCCACTTGATACTGTGCACCTATTTTATAAGCTCCTCCTCGTACTTTTACAGATTCCGTATTTATTGTTGCCAGCTGAGTTCTTTGGTTTAATATACTGTTTTCAATAGAACCAAAAACATAAGCAGCTTCTAATCCTAAAGAAAATCCTTTAAAAACATAAATACCAAAACTAGCAAAAAGTTTACTTGTTCCTCCACTTCCTGTAAAACGAGTGTATTCTGTAAAATTACCATCGGAATCTGTTTCGCCATCTAAAAAAGAATACCCTACTGATGATTGTGGTTGTAAACCTACTGACATTCCTGCTTTATTTCCAATAGGAAAAACCTAGTGAAATATAACTTAAACTTATAGCCGTTCCCGATTGCTTATTATCGCCTTCATTTAACGTTAGGCTCGTCATCAATCCACCTAAACCATAGGTTGCCAAACGCAAATCAGCATTCGCTGCCGGATTAATAAAATTTAAATAATTGTTACTTTTAAACGCAACGCCTATTTGTCCCATTGATGCTTGTTCCGCTGTTACCGAATTAATTTTTTCTCCTAAACCAAAAAAAGAATATGGAGACGAATTACCTCTTTGCCCAACAACCATAACAGATGTTAACATAAAAAAGACGAATATTTGTTGTTTTATCATTTGTTTTTATTGTGTATCAAAATTGTGTATAACCCTTCCAAAACGAAATTCGGGTTGACAAATATGCTATTTTTTAATCGTTTTGACAAAAAAATTGCATCGCCTCCTGTTAAAACAACTGTTAAATCTGTGTATTTACTTTTATATAAATCAATTACTCCGTCAATTTCTTTACAAACTCCGTTTATAACTCCAGAATGAATTGCCGTGTTTGTAGTATTCCCTATAAAACTTTCAATTTCTTCTACTTTTAATAATGGTAATTTGGATGTAAAATTATGTAAAGACTTGTACCTTATAGCCATTCCTGGTGAAATAGCGCCGCTAAATATTCCTTGTTTTTATTAACAAAATCGAACGTTTATACATGTACCCGCATCAATAACAAGTGTGTTTTTTTTAGGATATTTTTTTACCGCAGCCGAGGCCAACGCAATTCTATCAACTCCTAAAGTTTTAGGCGTTTTATATAAATTTTTAAAAGGAACTTTTGTTTCAGAAGAAAGCTCTATAAAAGGCAGTAGTTCAATTATTTTTTTTCGTTTACTTTCTGAAATATTTGAAACCGATGCTATAATTCCGCATAAAAAAGTCTCTTTTTTTAGAATATTTTTAACCTCAAGAACAATTCTTCGCTTATCAAAAACAAACAACTGTTTTAAGGTATTTGACTTAAAAACAGCTGCTTTTACTCTTGTATTGCCTACATCAATTACTAAATACATTATCGATTTTATGTGTGCTTCAAAAATACAACAGATTTTTTACAATTTTATTTGGGCGTAATTAAAAAAAGCGTTTTATATTTGCATCCGCTAAAGTAAATTGGTGCCTTAGCTCAGTTGGTAGAGCAAAGGACTGAAAATCCTTGTGTCCCTGGTTCGATTCCTGGAGGCACCACCACTAAAAACTCACAACAATCTATTTTTTAGAAAGTTGTGAGTTTTCTGTTTTTTCAAAGAACAACTTTTAGTATTATGCTTCATTTACTTTGACTTCTTTTGTTCTCTAATAGTTGCAAATCTTCTGATATTTTTTTGTCATATTGTTAATATAAATCATATCTTTTTATATAGTCTTCATTAGAATTGCTTACCATCCCATAATACTTTGTTTTTTTTATCGTAATGGTTTGGGCGGTAGCTACCAAGGTGAACAGCAGAAAAATTGCAGATATATAGAATTTGTATATCTTAAAATTTATTTTTATTCCCCTTTAGGCTACTTTAATTATCTCTTCTCCTGATTTTCTTTAACCACTCAGTGTATCCATTTATTAGTTTCATAAGCTATGCGGCACCCTAAAAACATTATTAAAATTTCCTTTAGAAACTTTTAGAATAGTAAATTCATAACACTGCTCAAAGCAGGAAGTCCCATTAGATTTAATCTATAAAATAATTTTAAAAAAAAGAAAAAATTAATTAAATTTACCGAAAAAGAACATATAAAAACTGTAGATAACCCGAATTTTAAACATATTTTCAACAGTTTTTATGATGATATAACGAGTTGGTTTTCATTGCCGATTCCACTCAAATACAAAACTCAAAACTGATAATTTCAGATTTTAAAAAACGAATAGATTTTTACTCACTCAAATTCCGACTTTAGCAACGAACTCTAAAAAAGATTTCCTACTCAAAACGGCTGATTAAATAACGGATTTTACGCTCAAAAACTTAAAAAACAGATTTCTCACTCAAAACGATTGACTAAAATAGCGGATTTATAACACAACTAAACTCCAAAAAAAAATCAACAAAAACCAACACCGTATAAAATTAATTGCTATATTTAGGGCTCAATCAAAAGCCCTTGCCCGTTTTGTTACTTCTGATTTTCCTGCGGAAAATCCTCGCTAACAAAACCGCAACTAATTTTATACAAACACGTTGGCGGTAAGTTTACAGACAGACTACAAGAACTAATAATATACAATTAAATGAATTATTTTATCTTCTTAATAATACTGACTCTTTTTTCTTGTAACCAAACAAACAACTTTTATCAAGGACGAGTGACAGACGAAAAAGACATTCCGCTAGAGGGTGTAACTGTAGCGGAGGATCGTATTGAAAAACAGACCAAAACGGACAAAAATGGATACTTTAAATTAGATAGGAGTACAAATTGGGTAGGAAATTTAATCTTTGCTAAAGAGGGTTATAAAACTGACACAATTCCTACCATTTTTCATCAAGGAGGCGAAACAATAGAATATCAATTTATAAAAAATGACACAACAATTGTTAGACTTCATTTAGTTGATACTATCAAACTAGGAGAAAATTTTGACGAGATTAATGCCTTTGTAAAAAATATTTATGGCAATAATGGAAATATATACGTTGATATTGACATCGTACAGATTAAATACAAAAACGTAGATGAGAGGATAATCATAAATGACAATACAAAAATAAGAACATACCTTATTGACAGCAAAACATTGATTTATTCAAAAGATTGCAAAGAGTTATCCCCATCAGAATTATTAAAAACCAAAAATATTCTGCTGAATGAGAAATCAATAATTATTGTTGGGCAAACAAAAGAAGGGAAAATGATTAGTATAAATTTCGGTTGTTATGGATAGAAAACCTACCGCCAACACCGTGTATAATTAATTGCTTGGTTCAAAACTACTTACGAAAATCCTAGCGGATTTTCTATCTGTGCTTTTTTTATTAACTTTATCACTTAACCACCGCAACTAATCATACACAAACACGTTAGTTTTTCATTGCCGATACCACTCAGATACAAAACTCAAAACCGATAATTTCAGATTTCAAAAACGGATAGATTTTTTCCCACTCAAAGTCCGACTTTAGCAACAAACCCTAAAAAAGATTTCATTCAAATAGTTTGATTATCGCAACGAATTTCTAACTCAAAACGACTGATTAACTTTGCGCAATTTTACGCTCAAAAACTAAAAACCAGATACGTAAAAACACTCAAAAAAGACTGATTTATCACTCAAACAGATTAATAAACATAACGGATTTCAACTCGATTAATCTTCAAAAAAAATCAACAAAAACTAACAAATCATAAATTAAATTGCTTACTTTTAGCTCAAATTAACCTATTGCAATTTTGCAAACTTCTGATTTTCCTGCGGAAAATCCTCGTTTACAAAATTCGCAACTTAATTTATAAGTAAACGTTGGCTGTAATTTAAACCAACACCTAGAAAATAATAGAAATTGAATAGAATTGAGTATAAAAGAAATGACGAAACCCTAAAAAAAGATTTCGTTCGTGCGGGAAAACTTCTGCAAGATTTTAATTCGGCAAACTATGAGAACGAACAGCTGAAAACGGAAATATTGACCGAACTTTTCGGAACTGTAGGAAACGGAATTTCAGTCGAACACAATTTTCATTGCGACTTAGGTTACAATATTCACGTTGGCAAGAATTTTTACGCAGGATTTAATTGTACTATTTTGGATATGGCGGAAGTAAAAATTGGCGACAATTGCCTAATCGCACCGAATGTTGGAATTTACACAGCAGGACATAACATAAGCCCGATTGGCCGACACAAAACTGGATTTGCAAAACCTATAATAATTGGAAACAATGTGTGGATTGGTGGACATTGCGTAATAATTGGTGGAGTGAAAATTGGAGATAATTCAATTATTGCTTCGGGTTCTGTTGTAACGAAGGATGTTCCAAAAAACACAATTTTCGCTGGAAACCCAGCGAAAAAACTAAAAGACATTGAAAATTAAAAAAACTACAGCCAACACTGGCTATAATTCATTGTGGAGTTCGTGCCAAATCAAAAGTTTTCGTATATTTACTCGGCTTGATTTCATAAGCGGAAAAGTCTACCGACATTTTCCACAACGAAATCATAGCCCTTAACGTTGGTTTTCATTGTCGACACCACTCGGAAACAAAACTCAAAATCGATAATTTCTGATTTCCAAAACGGATAGATTTTGCTCACTCAAATTGGGACTTTAGCAATAAACTCTAAAAAAAGATTTCCTACTCAAACAGATTGATTATCACAACGGATTTCTCACTCAAAACGGCTGATTAAATAACAGGTTTTACGCTCAAAAACTTAAAAAAACAGATTTCTCACTCAAAACGATTGATTAAAATAGTGGATTTATGACACAACTAAACTCCAAAAAAAATCAACAAAAACCAACACCGTATAAAATTAATTGCTATATTTAACGCTCAACCAAAAGCCGTTGCCGTTTTGTTACTTCTGATTTTCCTGCGGAAAATCCTCGATAACAAAACCGCAACTAATTTTATACAAACACGTTGTGTGTAATTTGAAAAAAAACGAATGACATCAAATAAAATAGAATATATAGACAAACTTTTCCTGTCTTACAATTATCAATTGGCTAATCAGTCAAACCATAAAGTTAGAGTTTATACTTTAAGATATGGAATGTATCACGCTGCTGAATTCATTCTATTTGATAAAGATTATGACATTTCAAAAATTAAAAATGAATACTCTGAATTAGGTTTCGCAACTGATGTTAGGATACTAGATAATATTGATGAAATAGAAGAATATTTATTTGAAGGTTTTTTCATAAAGACACCTCTTGGAAATGAATTAAAAAATAGATACAAACACTTTGTAAGCAGACAGCTTCAAAATTTACCAGAAGGAAGTACATATAAGTACATAAATAGTTCTTTTGACTTATTACTTCAAGATGAATCGAAAAATATTATAGAAAATAAATCCTACGATTCTAATTTCGAAACTAATCTAATTGATAAAATAAACGGTTTATTAAGTGAAGTCAATGGAGCAATTTTTATAATCATTGAAGCTCCTGCTGGATTTGGAAAAACTTGTACAGCTAACGAAATACTTAATACTTTTTCACCGAGTGAATGTAAACAACTTCCATTTTTCACTGAACTTTCAAGAAATAGAGAAGCTAGAGTTTTTAAACATATTTTATTGAATGAAATCGATGAGCAGTTTCCAAATGGGATAAAACAAAATATAGTTATTGAACAAATAACTAAAGGAAGAATCCCTCTAATAATTGATGGATTTGATGAGTTAATTTCAAAAGAGAGTAATAAAGAAGAGGTCGAAAGTATGTTGACCACTATTATTGAACTACTAAAAGGAGATGCAAAAATCATCATTACATCAAGAAAAACAGCAATATTTAATAGCGATGAATTCCTTAATTCAATTTATGATTCAAACAACGACTTTTCACTTGCAAGGTTTGAAATAAAAGAACCAAAAATTGAAAACTGGTTAGACAATGACAGGATAGAAGTTATTGACAATGCTAACTTTCCAGTTGCTCAAATAGCTAACCCAGTTCTTTTATCGTATTTAAGAAATATTTCTTTAGATATTCTTAAAAGCTATGTACACGAAAGCAATGATGGTGCTTTAATTGATAAGTATCTTGACTATTTATTAAAGAGAGAACAACAAAGACAAAATCTTAAATTAAATAATGAAGACCAGTTAAGAATTTTCAGAAAGTTAGTTCGGTTTATGACAGAGTATAACATAACAGCTGAGTCTAAAGAAACTATTAAAGATTTTATCAAAGAATACAATCAAAAGCTATTACAAAACAGTTTAAAGCTTTATATAGCTGAAGAAAAACCATCTATAGAAGATTTAATTGAAACCCTTTCAAATCACGTATTCCTTGATAGAAAACCAAATGGAGATGTTGGAATCATAAATGACTTTATTTTTGGTCATCTCATTGGAGAGAACCTAATTTTAGAAAAATATCAAGAACATTATGAAAATTTTGAACAAATAATTCCACAAGATTTTGCTACAAAATCTATAGAATCATTTAAAATTCAAAGTAAAAACAAAAAAGAAGACTTATGGTCTATTTTCAATGATGAAAATTTTAATTATGATATTGGCTTTTATTTTGATTTAGATTATACTTTTTCAAAACAACCTAAACGAGTTTATAAAAATCTATTTGTTTTAGACAGAGAGCTATCTAATTTAAATTTTAATAAAGATTGTAGATTTGAATCATCTGCATTCTCTTCCGTTATATTTCATAATTGTGTATTCGACATTAATTTATTTTTTGACACATCATTTCAGAATTGTTCTTTTTACGATTGTTCAATAATAAATAATCAAACAAGTAAATTATATAGTGATTTTGCATTATTTGCTTGTAATTCTAATAACAATTTTGTTCAAGATATTCTAAATCTTTTTGATAGCCCAACAACTAATAAGAAAAATGAAAAAGCGTTACTTACAGAAGAAATGGTTTTAAAGCATTTTTTTCAAGTAGATGGCATAAAACCAAGAGCTCGAAAATTTTCATACATAAAGAAATTGCTTAATGAATATCACGATAAAGAGATTAATAAAGTTATCGATTCATTAAAAAGTAAAGATTATCTACATTTCAAGGATGACGTTGGTTTTATTACAAGAGAAGCTATTCATCATTTAAAACATAATGACAAAAAATGATAGCAGGTTTTCAAATTATCGAGAAACAAATTCATCAAAAAATAGTCAATGAATTAAATAAAGTTGGTTTACTATATAGAATTTTTGTCCGAACAAAGAATGAAAAATCTATAACTGAAAAAATTCAGAGAAAAATTAATGAAGGTAGACCTTACGACGAAAATGGAAAAAAGATTCAAGATGTATTAGGTGTTAGAATCGTTACCTACTTTAAAGATGACATTAATGTTGTTAAAGAGATTTTAAGTAAAAAATTTAAATTTATAGACGAGGAAATTGACGAGCTAGAATTAACAGTCTTTAAACCTAAAAGAACTAATATTATTTGCCAATTTGATGAAAATCATATTCAAATTTTAAAAGAAGTTAATTTAGCTACAGAAAAGTCAAATTTTAAATTAATTGATAATACATTCGAACTTCAATTACGAACTATACTGTCAGAAGGTTGGCACGAAATAGATCATAGTTTAAGATATAAGTGTAAGAATGACTGGAATGAACACAAAGAAAGTGAAAGACTTCTAAATGGAATTTATGCCAGTTTAGAGACTAATGATATTGCTTTAAAAAATCTTTTTAATGAATTATCATATCGTCATTTTAAAAGTAAGAATTGGGAAGCTTTGTTGAGAAACAAATTTAGGCTTCAATTCCAATTATCAAATTTAAAAAGTGAATTGATTGAAATTCTCAATAATGACAACTCAATAGGTAAACATATTTTGAGGATGGATAGAACTACATTTTTATTGAAAATATCTGAACTTGATTTATCGCTACCTGTGAATTTTAATAATTTACTGTACTTGGTAAATGTGATTGAAATTAAGAATCAAAAGCTTTTAGAAGAAACACCTGAATTAATAAAAACTACACACAACAATGGCTATAAGTAATTGCTTGTTCTCGTCTACTTCTGAAAATCCTCGCGGATTTTCAGTTTGGTGTGTACTTGCAAAGTTAAGTGCTAAACCACGCAACTACTCATAGCCTAACCGTTAGTTTTCATTGACGATACCACTCAGGTACAAAACTCAAAGCCGATAATTTCAGATTTCAAAAACGGATAGATTTTTATCACTCAAAGTCCGACTTTAGCAGCAAACTCTAAAAAAGATTTTCCACTCAAACAGTTTGATTATCGCAACGGATTTCTGACCCAAAACGACTGATTAATTATTGTGGATTTCACTCTCAAAAAACTAAAAATCAGATATGTAAAATACATAAAAGATTGATTTCTCACTCGGGTGGATTGATTGACATGACGGATTTCAACTCGATTAATCTTCAAAAAAAAGCAACAAAAACTAACACCGCATAAAATTAATTGCTATATTTAACGCTCAACCAAAAGGTCGTTGCCATTTTGTTGCTTCTGATTTTCCTGCGGAAAATCCTCGCTAACAAAAACGCAACTAATTTTATACAAACACGTTGGTTTTCATTGCCGATTCCACTCGGAAACAAAACTCAAAACCGATAATTCAGATTTCAAAAACGGATAGATTTTTCTCACTCAAAGTCCGACTTTAGCAACAAACTCTAAAAAAGATTTTCCACTCAAACAGTTTGATTATCGCAACGGATTTCTGACCCAAAACGACTGATTAATTATTGTGGATTTCACTCTCAAAAAACTAAAAATCAGATATGTAAAATACATAAAAGATTGATTTCTCACTCGGGTGGATTGATTGACATGACGGATTTCAACTCGATTAATCTTCAAAAAAAAGCAACAAAAACTAACACCGCATAAAATTAATTGCTATATTTAGGGCTCAACCAAAAGCCGTTGCACTTTTGTTACTTCTGATTTTCCTGCGGAAAATCCTCGCTAACAAAAACGCAACTAATTTTATACAAACACGTTGGTTTTCATTGTCGACACCACTCGGAAACAAAACTCAAAATCGATAATTTCAGATTTCAAAAACGGATAGATTTTTCTCACTCAAAATCTGAATTTAACAACAAACTCTAAAAAAGATTTTCCACTCAAACGGATTGATTTTCAAAACGGATTTCTCACTCAAAACGATTAATTAAAATGGCGGATTTCACTCTCAAAAAACTAAAAATCAGATATGTAAAACACGTAAAAGATTGATTTCTCACTCAGGCGGATTGATTAATATGACGGATTTCAACTCGATTAATCTTCAAAAAAAACAACAAAAACCAACACCGTATAAAATTAATTGCTACATTTAACGCTCAATCAAAAGCCGTTGCCGTTTTGTTACTTCTGATTTTCCTGCGGAAAATCCTCGCTAACAAAACCGCAACTAATTTTATACAAACACGTTAGCCACAATACGAAAAAACATTTAGTAAATTTGATTATTATATACACGTATACTATATTTGCAATCTAAAACAAAAGTAGTATGTGGAAAAAAGAAGTAACAATAGAAATAAATGCGACCAAAGAAAGAATTTGGGAATTATGGTCTGACGTAGAAAATTGGAAAAAGTGGGACGGAGAAGTCCAACAATCCGAATTGAACGGAAAATTTGAAACTGGAACAATGGGAACATTAAAACCAACGAATGGTCCAAAGTCAAAATTCATCATTAAATCAGCAACATTTCCAATAGAATTTACGACAAGTTCGTCATTACCACTTGCAAAAATGGACTTCATACATAGACTGACCGAAAAGAACGGGAAATTATTATTAACTCACGGAGTAGAAATAAGTGGAATCACAACATTTCTTTTTTCAAGAATTATCGGAAAGAAAATTATTAGAGAAGTGCCAAAAGCAATGAAAAGTTTATCAGAAATGGCAAAACAAATTTAATATGTCAGATATTTTTAGCCACAAAACACCAAGCGAAAGTACAGGTTTCCTTTTATGGAAAGTTAACAATCTTTGGCAACGTGAGATTCGTAAAACTCTTAAAAAATACAATCTAACGCACACTCAATTTGTTATTTTAGCTACAACAGTTTGGTTATCAGACAAAACTTTAGACTTAACCCAAGTTGTTATCTCAAATCAAATTGAAATTGACAAAATGTTGACCTCTAACGTTTTGCGGACATTGGAGAAAAACGGACTATTGGAACGGTCAGAGCATAAAACGGACACAAGAGCGAAAACAATTCAACCGACTAAAAAAGGAGTAGCCATTTTGCAAAAAGCAGTCCGAGAAGTGGAAGAGTTTGACGATATTTTTTTTAGTAGAATAGAGAATATTAAAGAATTTAATAGCGGACTGAATAAGCTCCTAGTGAAATAAATACTGTGGCTAACAATGTATATAAAACATAGCTAGTAAGTGCCAAAATGAAGGTTCTACCCTATTTGCAAGCACCGCCAAATTTACAAATTTGGCTTTAGTAAAAATTAAAAACAAAATTCGTAAATTTGGCTAAGTTATAACCTGAAAATTAGTGCATATCTATACGCTACGTTTCATATACTAACCGTTGGCAACAATTTGAATGAAAGAGCAACTAATCAAATTAATTTCAAAGCATATTCAATTAAATCCTGAGGAGGAAAGCCTAATCAAGACTTTTTGGACAGAAAAAACCCTTGAAAAAGGAGATTATCTTTTAAGAAATGGGGAAACTTGCCGGACTGATAACTTTGTTATTAAGGGAACATTGAAAGCTTTTTACATAAATCCCGATACAGGAAAGGAAGAAATCCTATACTTCGCCATTGAAAATTGGTGGGCAACAGATATTGAAAGTTTTCAGAAGCAAAATCCTTCGATGTATAACATTCAAGCCATTGAGAAAACCGAATTACTACAAATCTACTACCACTCTTTTCATGAAATGTTAAAGCAAATTCCAAAACTTGAACGTTTTTTCAGAATTATCCTTGAAAATTATCTTGGAAGTTTACAAAGGCGAATTATCTTAAATAATGTTCTTGATGCGGAACAACGGTATTCAGATTTTTTAGAAAATTACCCAAAAATAGCTGACAAAGTGCCTAATTACCTAATTGCTTCTTATTTAGGGATTACTGCCGAATTTTTGAGTAGAATTCGTAAAAAAATAGAGGCATCTTAAACTACATCAATTTTTTTCATCGTTCCTATTCAGAACTTTGCTTCATCATCAAAACCAAAAAACATGAACAAAGTACTGATTATCAATGCAAGTGTGAGAGACGAAAAATCGCACAGCCGAAAACTAACACAACTTTTTGAAGAAAACTGGAAAAAGAAAAACCCTAATGACCATTTTACTCATCGGGAAATTGGATTGGAGGAAATTCCGCCCATAAATGAAAAATGGATTGCAAGTGCGTTTATTCAGCCGAGCGAAAGAACCAGAGAAAATCAATCGGATGTTGCGTTGAGCAATACATTAGTGAAGGAATTTAAGGAGCATACTATTTATGTTTTGGGAACACCAATGTACAACTGGTCAATTCCGAGCGGACTAAAATCTTACATCGACCAACTAATGAGAATTAACGAAACTTGGAAATTCCGTTCGGGCGAGCCAGACGGAGATTATGTTGGACTTCTTGAAAACAAAAAAATGTTTATTCTGTCAAGTCGTGGCGACACAGGCTATGGAGAAAACGAGAAAAACGAACACATGAATTTCCAAACAACCTATTTGAAATTCGTTTTTGGAATAATGGGAATAAAAGACATTGCTGTAATCTCATTAGACAATGAAGAATTTGGCGGAGAAATATTTGAAAACTCTAAAAAGGAAATCTACCAAAAGATTGAACAGATTTAAAAACTGTTGCCAACACTGTATAAAAAACATAGGGCGTTTGGTGCTAAATTCAAAGTCTGTGCCTATTTGCAAAGTCCGCCAAATTTACAATTTGACGTTTTTAGTAAAATAAATTAAAAGTAAAATTGTAAATTTGGCTACGTGCTAAATTGAAACTTTGTGCCTTTTAATCGCCCTACGTTTCTTATACTTACACGTTGGTTTTCATTGTCGACACCACTCGGAAACAAAACTCAAAATCGATAATTTCTGATTTCCAAAACGGATAGATTTTTCTCACTCAAAATCTGAATTTAACAACAAACTCTAAAAAAGATTTTCCACTCAAACGGATTGATTATCGCAACGAATTTTACTCTTAAAAAAACTAAAAAACAGATTTCTCACTCAAAACGATTGACTAAAATAGCGGATTTATGACACAACTAAACTCCAAAAAAAATCAACAAAAACCAACAACGTATAAAATTAATTGCTATTTTTAACGCTAAATCAAAAAGTGTTGCCGTTTTGTTACTTCTGATTTTCCTGCGGAAAATCCTCGATAACAAAACCGCAACTAATTTTATACAAACACGTTAGCTGCAAGTTGAACCAAAAATTAACGAAAAGAACTAAAAAATAAATGAGTGGACTTTTTTTAAACTTTTATCAGGTAGAAATTGACTTAAAAGAAGTCGAGACAAAGGCACTCAATTATTCGGATTATCAAAATAAAGAGGATTTTATAAATTTAAGAGATTCAAACAAAGAATGTACTTTTTACAGAGAAAATGACAAAATACTTGTTTGGAGTAAAAACAACCTAAACAGTCAATTTCAAAAGCTACCTGATTTCAAAATAAATTTAACTGATAAACCAAAAATATTATCTCGCATTATTGAAAATGGAATTATTGATTTACTAAAAAAAATTGATTCCTATCGAATTTTCAAGAATAAATATTCAAATACTTGGGAAATAATTTCTTCAAAAGATATACTTCAAGATTCAATTAAAGGTTTAGAAGTTAATCGTGTTGTAAATTTCTCCCCATATTTTTGTTACAAAGATGAAAAACTACTAATAGGTTTTACTTTATCGTGTTCACTCAAAAATAGATTTACTTGGAATAAACAAGAATTTGAAAAAAATGGAATTGACACGAGCGGTTTAAAAGGAAAAGAAGATATCATTTTTGCAAATAGACAATCAATTAAACGATTTTTAGAATCAAGAGGTGCTACAGAAAATTACGAAACTATAAAAAACAGAGAGAATCAAAATTCTACTTCTTTTCAAATTATAGATAAATTTTATAATTGGTTAGAGAAAAGTAAGAGTAAAATAGAGCTTCCATTTGGATTGGATATATCTTCTATATCTAAACGGTATCTTCCGTTTGAAAATGACATCATTAAATCAGAAATCATACATAAACCTCAGAGATATTTTTATAGTAATCGTAGAAATACACAAGGACTGTTTAAATATGATGAAATGGTAAAAACTTATGGTCCATATTCCTTAGAACAATATCAAAATAAAGAAATAAAAATTGGTATAATCTGTCCATCTGAATATCAAGGAGAAACAGAAGTATTTGCAAAAAAAATAGAATTAAAACTTAAAGAGACATTTCACTTTAATAACTTATTTTTTTATTTTCTAAAAACGGCTGATTCAGACCTAAAATCTTATGAACAAGCTATTTACGATAAAGAATTGCTTGAATGTGATTTAGTATATGTAATTGTGAATCAACTTCAAGAAAGATTATCAAACAATCTTTCGCCTTACTTCAAATGTAAAGCGAAGTTAATAGGTAATGGTATTCCTACACAAGATGTGCAAATAGAAACAATCAGACAAAATCTAAGTGCATTTACAATGACGAATATCGCTCTGAACTCATACGCCAAATTAGGAGGAACAGCGTGGACTATAGAAAAAGAAGATAAACTAAAGGATGAGTTAGTTATTGGAATTGGTTCAACCATTTCAAAAGACGGGCAGTTCGTTTTGGGAATTGCTCAAATTTTTCATAATGATGGTAGGTATATGACAGGTAACTGTTCTCCTTTATCATCATTTGAGAACTATGCAGAAAACTTAGAGAATCATTTATTTGAAACTTTAAAACCCCTCGTAGAAGAAATGAAAAATTCAGGGACATTTAGATTAATTTTCCATTTATTCAAATCTGCAAGTGAAAAATATGAAATTAAAGCAATTAACAATCTCAAAGAACGCCTTTCAGATTATAATTTTGAATTTGCTTTAGTACACTTAGCTTATGGTCATAATTTCCGACTATATTACAATGATGGTAGAAACGATATTGTACAAGGTTCTTACATTCAACTTAGCAAGCATTCTTCACTCTTACATTTCGTAAAAAATAGCGACCTTCCTTTAAAAATAGATATAGATAAAAGGTCAACATTTACAAGTATGTTTTATATAGCAAAACAAGTTTATTGGTTCTCACATTTATCACATAGAAGTTATATGCCTTCTAAGAGAACAGTGACCATAATGTACCCTTCATTAATGGCTAAAATGACAGAAGAACTTAAAAAAGTTGACAATTGGGATTATGACAGATTAAAATTTGTAGAAGACAAATTATGGTTTATTTAAGAGAAATAATAAAGAAAAATAGAGACCTTATTTCTCAATATAACAATATTGAAACCGTTGCATATTTATATGCATCATCTTCAATTCAATCAACCCAAATAGAAAACAACACTTTTGAACTTTCTCCTGAAGAATCTATCGCATTAGACGGATATTTGAACAAAACTGATTCTTATGAAAAAATAATTTCAATTATCTCTAAACCGCCAATTAAAGGGTTTGATGCAACTTCAAATATATTCAAGTTTGCAGGATTATATTTAGGAGCAAAAGAGCAATTAAAAAATAAATTAACTGAAAGGTTCAATAAAGGAAATATAAAAGAGCAATTTTTCCTCAGTAAAATTGAGCCTTCTTTAAACGAGTGTTTAATTGCTAATCTTAGTATTGATTTTAATAATCCATTTTCTATCTTAGTAAATAAATTATTTGGAGTCAATGATGTTTCAGAAAAAATATTAAACAATGCTTTGACTTCAATAATAGATAATAACCTAGATATACACTCTTTACTTTTATTAGAAGATATTGAAAAAAGTCTTTTAGAAATTAAATTTATTTCCAAAAATTCAGAAGAAATTTTGAGAGACATTTTCTACAACTTTCCAAATGCAGTTCAGAAAATAATCAGTAACAGACGTAAAGGTCATCCTGAATTTTTAATTAAAGATGAGTATGATGTTCAAGATATACTTTATGTAATCATTAAGTCTTTCTTTCCAAATATGAGAGATGAAGACCCTATTCCTAAAGTTGGTGGTAAGTCCACTAAAATAGATTTAATATTAAGAGAGGAAAAAATTCTAATTGAAGTCAAAATGATAAAAGAAAAAGATTCTAATGAAACTCATTTTATTGAACAGTTAAAAGCGGATTTTGAATCATATCACAAATGTATTTGGCTAGAAAAATTATTTTGTTTCGTTTATGACCCTTTTAAAAAGACAAGAGACATTTCTAATTTTAATGACCTGAATGGTGAACGAACAAAAGGAGAACATAATTACAATGTTGAAGTCATAGTTGTAAACTGAAAGAAAACCAGCAGCTAACACCGTGTATAATTAATTGCTTGGTTCTAGACTACTTACGAAAATCCTCACGGATTTTCTATCTGTGCTTTTTTTATTAACTTTATCGCTTAAACCACCGCAACTAATCATACACAAACACGTTGTATGCCATTGCGGAAAAGCCAACCACATTTGATTTATGATTTTGTTTTTCTTCTAGTCGGATACATTACCTGTTGCTTTTTGAATTGACCGATTTCTTCTCTTAATGTCTGATTGATATTTTGAATCAAATCATTTTGGAATTTCATAATTCCCAATAAATCGTGCATTGCGTTTAGATTTTCTAATTGCTTGTAAACAATCTCCTCTAAATCAGCTTTGGTATATCTTTTGCTCATAATGATAGTTTTTAATATTCAAAAAAAACTTTATTTGATTCTTTTTATGCTTTTAAAGCTAAACAAAGATATTAAAAATATTTAATTGAACATATTAAAGCATAAAATAATGCGAAAAACATATCAAAAGAAGTCACTACATTTGATTTTGAACAATAAAAATTTATCATGGATAAAGAAGTTTATAACAGGATAAAAGCAGTTTTAGCAGAACAAGGAAAAACGAATAATTGGCTTGCTGACCAATTAGAAATGAACCGAACAACCGTTTCTAAATGGTGCAGAAATGAAATGCAACCTAGAGTAGAAACATTGTTTCAAATTGCAAAAGTATTGGACATTGATGTGAAAGAACTACTTGTAAGCAGCAAAAAATAAGAATAGTGTAATGACAGCAAAACGTAACCATATTAAAGTTTTCGTAGCTTCAACAGTCTACAATTTTCAAAGTGACCTAAACCGTATCTATAATTTATTAGATGGTTTTGGCTATGATGTATTAATGTCACATAAAGGAACTATTCCATTAGATAGTAGTAAGTCAAACCCTGATATTTGTACAGATGGAGTTGAAGAATGTGATGTGTTTCTGGGATTTATCAGACCTGATTATGGTTCAGGAGTTTTAGAAAAAGGAGGGAAATCAATTACTCATATGGAATTTGATAAAGCTATTAGTAGAAACATTCCTCGTTTCGTTCTTTGTGATTATAGAGTAACCTTCACAAGAAGCTTATTTAAAGATAGTTTTATTATTGAGGACAGTACTAAAAAACAAATAACATTTGATTCTATTTCCTTTGACAATTGCAAGGTTATGGATACCAGATGTGTGAGAATGTACAATGAAGCAATTAAAGACAAGGAAAGGCCTGCTTCAAAAAGAACAGGAAATTGGGTGCAAGAGTACTATGATTTTGATGCAATCAAAATGCACATTGAAAGTCAATTTAAATACCCAGAAAGAATTCAAAAGTTAATTGGTAATTCAAAGAAAAAATAAAATGGAAACTCAATCTTTTATACAAGAGTTATTAAAACGAAAAGATGAGCTGAATTTAGCATTTCTTCAAGAGTTTGATATTTCAATAATCCTTCAAAATATATGTGGTCTACTTAACACAGAAGGCGGCTGGATATTAGTTGGTCATACTGGTAAAAAATCTATTGATTTAGATTTGGATGAGGATACAATTAACAACCTCAAACGAGAAGTAAATACACAAATATCTCCTCAACCATTAGTTTACATTGCCAAAGATGTAGATGATAATAATGACGTAATCATAATTAATGTACTGAAAGGATCACGACAACCTTATACATTAAATAATACCTACTATGTATTTGCCGGAAATTCACCAGTAGTAGCAAATCAAGATGAAATTAGTTTACTGCTACGCTCTTCAAATGAACATAATTCTACTTGGGAAAAAACAACTGTCATTGATTGTTCAATGAATGATTTAGATCAAGATGAAATAATTAGAACAATTTCTGAAGCAGAAAAAATGAGCAAGGGTAAGGTTTTACCAAATAATCCTGAAGAATTTTTGAATTACTTTCAATTATCAGATTATGGGAATATTAAAAATGGTGCCTTAGTATTATTTGGTCAAGACCCAATACGTTTTTTACCACAATGCCGAATTAGGATTTCAGTATTACCAGAAGGTAAAACAGGAGATAAATTCGAAGATACCGAATTAATAGAAAGTAATTTATTTGATTCTTTTAACCGTACAAAAGATTATTTCAGAAGATATAATCCTCTTATCAGTTCTTTTAAAGAAAATGAATGGGATAGAAATACACAACTCAAATTTCCTGATGATGCTTTAGATGAAGCAATCGTCAATGCAATGGTTCATAGAGATTATGGAGACGTCTCAGGAGAAATCACCATTAATATTTATCCAAATAAAATTGAAATTACTAATTCAGGTGAAATACCTTCGGATATAATTAAAGGAAAGAATAATATTAAACCACACCACTCTGTATTCAGAAACCCTACAATCGCTCATATGTTTTATTTAAGAGGTAAAATGGAAAAGTTGGGTCGTGGATTAACTCTTATTCGAGATAGCTTCGTGAAAGCCGGTTATCGTAAACCTGAATGGACTTTCCAAAGTGGTTATACTACACTTACATTATTTAGCAAGTCAGTAAAGATTCAATTAAACGACAGAATGATAGATTTTTTTGCTGGGTTTAAAGAAAGTGTATTTTCAAGACAGGATTACGAGGATTTCTTTAAAGGTACAATAGCAGAAAAAACAGCGCGAAACGACCTTTCAAAATTAGTTGAAAGTGGTTTTCTCATAATGACGGGTAAAGGGTCATTAACAAAATATAAAAGAACAAAAAAACAATTACCGGAAATTACCGGATTAGTTTAATAATGAGTATTAATTTTTACCGGAAATTACCGGAAGATAGCCTAAGAAGCTCCTTTTCGAGTGTTTTTGGACTTGTTCAGTTACCGGAGATTACCGGAGAAATAAAAAATTATTTAATCCCTTATGAGAAATCTTACCGGAGATTACCAGAAATAAAAAATAAAACGGCATACAACAATGTGTATAAGCAATAGCGGATTAAGTGCTAATTTGAAACATAAAACGATAAATCAAAGGTCGGTGCTCACTGACAGTTGAGTGGCTTGAAATCCGCGACTGCTCATACACGAGACCGTTAGTTTTCATTGCCGATACCACTCAGATACAAAACTCAAAAACCGATAATTCAGATTTCAAAAACGGATAGATTTTGCTCACTCAAAATCAGACTTTAGCAACTAACTCTAAATAAAGGATTTTCCACTCAAACGTTTGATTATCACAACGGATTTTACGCTCAAAAACTTAAAAAAAAACAGATTTCTCACTCAAAACGATTAATTAAAATGGCAGATTTTACTCTCAAAAAACTAAAAATCAGATATGTAAAACACGTAAAAGATTGATTTCTCACTCGGGCGAATTGATTAATTATGACGGATTTCAACTCGATTAATCTTCAAAAAAAACAACAAAAACCAACACCGTATAAAATTAATTGCTATATTTAAGGCTCAGTCAAAAACCGTTGCACTTTTGTTACTTCTGATTTTCCTGCGGAAAATCCTCGCTAACAAAACCGCAACTAAATTTTATACAAACACGTTACCCACAAGCTAAAAATCCAGTCGCACATTTTAGCACTTTCGGTTTTTGCTGAAACACAAATCCAACGCTAAAAAACCAAAAGAGCTAAAATTTCCCCCACGCTCAAATTGAATATTTGAAATAAAATTTATAGATTTGTCAAAAAATGACAAGTCTAATGAAAACCACTTTTGGAGAATACATCCGACTTTTACGAAACGAAAACGAATTGACTTTAACTCAACTTGCGGCTAAATTGAATTTGGACTCTGCAAACTTGAGCAAAATTGAGAATGGAAAACGAGATTTTGATGAAAAGCGATTACCAAAACTTGCTAAAATCTTCAAACTCGACCTAACTGAATTAAGGAATGAATATGTTACCGACCAAATCGGGAAACAGATTTACGAAACAAACTGCACCAAACAACTTTTAAAAGTTGCGGAAGAAAAAGCAGCATACAGAAGAACATTAAAAGAAAAAATAATATGAAAATAGTATCATTTTTTGCAGGAGCAGGCGGACTTGATTTAGGTTTCCAAAAAGCAGGTTTTGATGTTATTTGGGCAAACGAATACGACAGAGAAATTTGGGAAACTTATGAAAAAAATCACCCATATACGATACTTGACAAGAGAAGTATTGTAAATATTCCTGCTGATGAAGTGCCAGATTGTGATGGAATTATTGGCGGACCACCTTGCCAAAGTTGGAGCGAAGCAGGTGCAGCAAGAGGAATAAAGGACAAAAGAGGACAATTATTTTATGATTTCATTAGAATATTAGAAGCTAAACAACCAAAATTCTTTTTAGCCGAAAACGTAAGCGGTATGCTAATTTCCAAGCATTCAGAAGCATTGGAAGGAATTAAGGAGTTATTCAGAAACGCAGGAATTGGCTATGAACTTTCTTTTCAAATGCTAAACGCATGTGATTATAACGTTCCACAAGATCGAAAGAGAGTGTTTTTTATCGGAATAAGAAAGGATTTGAATTTCAAATATCAATTTCCAACCGAAACTTTTCCTAAAATCACTTTAGAAACAGCAATTTCTGATTTAAAAGAAGGCGTTTTACCTGCTTTAGAATACAACAACACAAACGGAGAAAATTGTGCAATTCCAAATCACGAATATATGATTGGTAGTTTTTCAACTATTTTTATGTCAAGAAATCGTGTAAGAAGTTGGGATGAACAATCGTTTACAATTCAAGCAGGTGGTCGTCACGCACCTATTCATCCACAAGCACCAAAAATGAAATTTATAGAGCAAAATATTCGCGTTTTCGTTCCAGGAAAAGAACATTTATATAGAAGGTTAAGCGTAAGAGAATGTGCAAGAATTCAAACTTTTCCTGATAGCTTTATTTTTCATTATAAAAAAGTAGCAGCAGGATATAAAATGATTGGAAATGCGGTTCCTGTTAATTTAGCAAAGTTTTTAGCAAATAGCATTATGCAACAAATTAAAGCTAATGAAATTACAACTCAAAAGGCAAAACAAACTCAAAAAGTAAAAGAAGCAATCGCAGTATGACAAATATATTAGAAGCAATTTGCAATATCGTAAATCAAAAGAACTTTGAAATACGTGCAATGTATTCAGGTAGAAATCGAGCAAATGGAATGGGAGATGCTCTTGAAAATTATATCAAAGATGCTTTTGCTGGAACATTTGGAGTATCGGACGAATTACAAAAAATGCAGATTTTTAATCAAAAATTTTCTTGGTTAGGCTCACAAAACAATCCGCCAGATATAATGATAAAAGGTGGAGATGCAATTGAGGTTAAGAAAACGCAAAGTGCCAATTCAAGTTTGGCATTAAACAGTAGCTATCCAAAAACGGATTTAAGACACACAAGTCCAATGATTACAAAAGAATGCAAGGAATGTGAAGATTGGACTGTTAAAGATTTGATTTATTGTGTTGGGCATACAACCGATACCAATTTAAAATCTTTATGGATGGTTTATGGAAATTCCTATGCAGCCAAACACGAAACCTACCAAAGAATTAAAACTACAATTTCAAGTGGAATTAAAACAATTCCAGATGTCGTTTTTGCGGACACTAAAGAATTAGGTAGAGTAAATCAAGTTGACCCTTTAGGAATAACGAATTTGAGAATTAGAGGAATGTGGCAAATTGAAAACCCAAGGAAAGTATTTAACTATTTACACGAAACAACCGACAAAGATTTTGAATTGGTTTGCATAATTCCAACCGATAAATACAATAGTTTTCCAAAAGAAAGCAGAACAAAACTTGAAGAAATAAAAGAAACTGGTTTTAGTATTGAAAACAAACAGATAAAAGACCCAAATAATCCAGCTAAATTAATGGACTGTAAATTGATAAAACTTTGTGTGTGAAACTAAAAAATCTCCATCTAGAAAATTTTAGACACTTCAATAATACAGTTATTGAATTTGGTAATAAAATTACTGTAATATCAGGTCAAAACGGAACAGGCAAATCATCCATTCTAGGATGGATTGCTCAACTTTGTGATTTTAAAGGTAAATTCAAGAAGCTGAATGGAGAATACTTCAAAGAAGACTATAGTAAAGTTTTTCGTTTTTGTCCTGAAAAAGATTATCTATACAACTACAAAGTAAAATTTGAATATGATGATGGTGGTCTTGTCTTAAATGAAAAGATAATAAAGACAAGATTTTTAGAGGCAAGTAAAACAGCCAAAGCAAGATACCGAACTGATTTTGATGGTAGAGGAAATGCTATTGATTTTCCAGTTATATATTTAGGATTGAGAAGACTTATTCCCTTAGCAACAGAAGGAAATATCAAACTTGAAACACACAATCTATCAAGTAAAAATGCTAATTATTATTCGGCATTATCCAAAGATATTCTAATACTTAATGACGACAAGGTAAAGGCAGAATCTGTTAAATCGCTAAATAAAAAAGTATTGGCAATGAAAACGGATAACTATGGGCATCTTGGTAATTCTGCAGGTCAAGATAATATCGGGCAAATACTATCTGCTTTAATGTCGTACGAAACACTTAAAGAACATCAAGGAAAAGATTATAAGGGAGGCATTCTCTTAATAGACGAAATTGATGCTACTCTTTATGCTGGTTCGCAAACTAAACTTATTGACAATTTATTTAAAGCGTCCAACAATTTAGACTTACAAATAATTTTCACAACTCATTCCCTAGAAATTTTAGAGCATTTAAAAGATAAATTAGGTCAAGAAACGGTTGTGAATTATTTAAAAATAGATGATGGAAAAGTTAATAATGTAATTAATCCAACATTTGAGTATATATCAAACAAGATTAAAGTTCAAATTGGTGAAAAGGAAAAAATCAACAAAACACCTTTCATTTGTGAGGATAAAGTAGCTGAATATTGGATTAAAAACTTGTTAAATGGTTCTGACTTGAAAAATTTAATTTCTGTAGAAAAAGGACCTTTCCCATTCGGCAGTATGATTAAAATGGCAGAATCAAATCACAATATCTTTAAAAACGTAAGATTTGTATTAGATGGAGATGTAAAGAATAATTTGAAGGGCAAAAAAACGCCACCCAAAACAGTATTTCTACCAGATAATTGCCGACCTGAGACAGTTATGTATAATTTTATTTATAATCTCCCTGACACAGATACTTTTTGGGATGACCTAAATAATTTTACCAAACAAGTATGCTTTGCTGATTACAGAAACGGAAAAGACAAAGGTGTTGTTAAAAGATGGCTTGAAGATACAAGATGGAAACCTTACTTTGGAACAGGGTATGCTAAATTATTTAATAGGTGGAAAAAGGATAATAAAGAAGATGTAGAAAAATTTCAGAATGAAATAAGAAAAATTATATAATTAAAGCCATACACATTTGCAATTCGCACAAGCCAACGCTGCAACCAAAAATTGCAAAAGAGTATGTCTTTGCCAACGCTGAACAGACAGAAAATAATAATAGCCAGTGGGTAACACCGTATATAAAAAATAGCGGGTTTAGTGCTAAATCAAAGTGAATTTCATATATTTGAATTTAGCACTAACTTGAAAAGTTCGGCTTCCCTACTCCGCTACTTTTCATATACAAGTACGTTGGTTTTCATTGCCGATACCACTCAGATACAAAACTCAAAACTGATAATTTCAGATTTCAAAAACGATAGATTTTACTCACTCTAAGTCCGACTTTAGCAACGAACTCTAAAAAAGATTTCCTACTCAAACAGATTGATTATCACAACGGATTTTTCACTCAAAACGGCTGATTAAATAACAGGTTTTACTCTTAAAAAACTAAAAACAGATACGCAAAAAACTCAAAAAAAACAGATTTCTTACTCAAACGGATTGATTAACATAACGGATTTATGACACAATTAAACTCCAAAAAAAATCAACAAAAACCAACACCGTATAAAATTAATTGCTATATTTAGGATTCAATCAAAAGCCGTTGCACTTTTGTTACTTCTGATTTTCCTGCGGAAAATCCTCGCTAACAAAAACGCAACTAAATTTTATACAAACACGTTGGCAACAAGCTAAGAAAAACCGTGGATGAAAACAGAATTTAAAAAAATTGAAAATATTCTAAACATCGTAAAATCACGAATTGATGCTCATTATAAATTCAAAAAGGAATATAATAGACAATTAGCACTTGATTTTAGTTTGTTTCAATTTTTTTCGGTTGGCGAAAACAAAATCAGTCAAGTCTTAGCATACTTTTTAGACGTAAATCAAAACCACGGACAAGGCGATGTTTTTTTATCCGAATTTTTAAATGCGTTTACTGACAAAGAAATTGAGATTGAACAAATAGCTAACGTTTGTGAAAAAATAATAACAAACAAACGAAGATTAGATGTTTACATCAAACTAAAAGACCTGACTATTGGAATTGAAAACAAAGTTTGGGCGGATGACCAAAATAACCAATTAAAGGACTATTCTGAGTATTTAGAAAAAACAACGAACGACAACTATATCCTTTTCTACTTAAACCCATACGGAACTGCACCTAAGTTAAAAAGCATTGACAAAGAGCTGAGTCAAAAATTATATAAGGAAAATAAATTAAAAGTTATTGGCTATAAGCAAGATTTAATCCCTTTAATTAACACTTGGCTGATAAACTGTGAGGCTGATAATGTTTCATATTTTCTAAAAGAGTTCAAAAAATACCTTGAAGTCAAATTTCTTGGCAAAAACACACTAAATATGTCAAAAGAACTAAGAGAAATAATCTACAAAAACGAAAAAGAAATCCAACATTTGGTAAATGAATACAAAAACATTGAGAGTGAAGTTTTAGCCAAATTAAATGCTGTTGGGAAAGAATTGGACAAACTAAATCCAATTGTGGATGAAAATATTGCGATAAGTAAAAGTGGACTTTTTAATTGGGAAGGTTCAAGAGTTTATAAATATTCGGTTTCTAAAGGCGACAATAAAATTTGGGTAGAATTAGTAAAGAAAGAAATTCATTTGTATTCTAACTATTATTTACAAGAAGGAACAGATGTAATTTTTAACGAAATTTTATCGGATTTAAACATTAATAAGTGCAAAAAAATTGATTACAAACAAAGCAAATCTGATTTAAAAAATGTCTTTCTTGAACAAGTTAAAATTGCGAATCAAAGCTTTCGTGAATACGATAAACGAATCGAAACGGAATAAAATCCAGTTGCCAACAACGTGTATAATTAATTGCTTGGTTTCTACCCTACTTACGAAAATCCTCACGGATTTTCTATCTGTGATTTTTTTACTAACTTTATCGCTTAACCACCGCAACTAATCATACACAAGCACGTTGGTTTTCATTGCCGATTCCACTCGGAAACAAAACTCAAAACCGATAATTCAGATTTCAAAAACGGATAGATTTTGCTCACTCAAAATCAGACTTTAGCAACTAACTCTAAATAAAGGATTTTCCACTCAAACGTTTGATTACCACAACGGATTTTACGCTCAAAAACTTAAAAAAACAGATTTCTCACTCAAAACGATTGACTAAAATAGCGGATTAATGACACAACTAAACTCCAAAAAAAATCAACAAAAACCAACACCGTATAAAATTAATTGCTATATTTAACGCTCAACCAAAAGCCGTTGCCGTTTTGTTACTTCTGATTTTCCTGCGGAAAATCCTCGCTAACAAAACCGCAACTAATTTTATACAAACACGTTGGTTTTCATTGCCGATTCCACTCGGAAACAAAACTCAAAACCGATAATTCAGATTTCAAAAACGGATAGATTTTGCTCACTCAAAATCAGACTTTAGCAACTAACTCTAAATAAAAGATTTTCCACTCAAACGTTTGATTATCACAATGGATTTTACGCTCAAAAACTTAAAAAAAACAGATTTCTCACTCAAAACGATTGACTAAAATAGCGGATTTATGACACAACTAAACTCCAAAAAAAATCAACAAAAACCAACACCGTATAAAATTAATTGCTATATTTAACGCTCAACCAAAAGGTCGTTGCACTTTTGTTACTTCTGATTTTCCTGCGGAAAATCCTCGCTAACAAAACCGCAACTAATTTTATACAAACACGTTAGTTTTCATTGCCGATTCCACTCAGATACAAAACTCAAAACCGATAATTTCAGATTTTAAAAAACGATAGATTTTTCTCACTCAAAGTCCGACTTTAGCAACAAACTCTAAAAAAGATTTTCCACTCAAACAGTTTGATTATCGCAACGGATTTCTGACCCAAAACGACTGATTAATTATTGTGGATTTCACTCTCAAAAAACTAAAAATCAGATATGTAAAATACATAAAAGATTGATTTCTCACTCGGGTGGATTGATTGACATGACGGATTTCAACTCGATTAATCTTCAAAAAAAAGCAACAAAAACTAACACCGCATAAAATTAATTGCTATATTTAACGCTCAACCAAAAGGTCGTTGCCATTTTGTTGCTTCTGATTTTCCTGCGGAAAATCCTCGCTAACAAAAACGCAACTAATTTTATACAAACACGTTGGCTACAAGAAAACTGACTCAAACGACAGATTAAAACAACTAAAATTCTATGAGTGTAAAAGCTAAATTAATAATTGACGATAAAGAAATAAACATCTTGTGGTTTAGCTTTAGCTTTCATCAAGGTTCTGATATTTCTGGAAAGCCTTCGAAAAGACCAGTTTTTGTTAGTCTTAATGTAATTATTGAAGCTCGAAAAGATTTAAATTTAGCCGATTGGTCTTTCAATTCTAACCAAACTAAACAATTAGAGTTACACATTTACCCTGTAATTTTAGGTGGTAGAACTCGTAGAATTTATTTTTATGACTGTCATCTTGTAGGCTGGAAAAACGATTTTTCTTATATTGGTTCAGAGCCAATGTCTGAAAAACTAGAAATTACTGCAGCTGGTGTTGAAGATTCTACTTCTGAAGGTGTTTATTCTGCACATTGGAGAAAAACTTATCCGAACAAAAATATTAAAACTACAACTAGAGACCAAACCGAGGAAGAAGAAGAGGAAGAAATAGACTTAAAATTTATAGCAAAATTTGAAAGACTAGATAGTTATAAAGGTGAGTTTGGTTTTGACTGGATGCGAGATAATTATAAGGATATTTGTGACGACTATGAAAAACTAAAAAAAGAATACACTCCTATAAAAATACACGACCAAGAATATTTTGTACCTTGGTTAAGTATGTTTCCTAACCAAGAAAATGTAAAACTAAAATTAGCAATCACAGAAATAGAAGGCACTACAAAAGATACCGATATTATAAAACTACCTTCAAAAAATGGCATAAAATTTGAGCCTAACGAATTCAAAGTATCCGAAGCTAATGGTAAAGAAGTAACCATAACCTGCGAAACGCCTTTAAGTAAAGATACCGTTATCTCCTTAGTAGATAAAAATGATGAAGAAGTTGGTCTTCTTAATATTGTTAAGTGTAGAGATATAATTGATTTACCCATAAATTTTGTTTTAGTTTCTGAAAGTAGGCATATTAATATGCTAAAGGCTGATTATACTAATATTATGTCTAATTTTGAAGAATATCTTCAAAAAAATTCATTTAATCAAGCTTTTATTAGACCATATTTAACGAATGATTTTAATACAGCTCCTATTATTTCTTTAGATGACTTTAGCGGAAATGATTTTGAAAATTCTAATTTATCAGAAACAGGAAAAAACAAAATAATCGATAAGTTCAAAGAACAAATTAATTTTGAAAAAGGAATTTCAATATTTTTTATAGCTAAAAACCATGAAAGGAATCAAGCAGGAGATTCACGAACAGTTCCTCTCGATTGGAGCTATGTTTTTATGTATTTAAACGCAGGTCGACAATCTGAAATCATTCACGAAATCGGTCATGCTTTAGGCCTCACACATAGTTTTAAAGAGGATAAAGACAACGTTTATTATAGAAATGGAATTGAAGAAGCAAAATTAAATGAAAGTAAAACTGCATTAGAGAGTCAAAAAAAATATTTAGAGAAAAAATTAAGTAAAGATGACAGAGAAAAAGTTAATAAAAATATTGAGATTTTAAATAAAAATATTAAAACATACCAAGAGAGATTTTCAATAGGAGATAAAAACCCATATAAATTTAATCAAGGTAAAACAACCTGCTTTATGGATTATTACAACGATGCTAAAGATTTTTATAAATGGCAGTGGGATGTAATATATAAAGAAGCAAAAAAATACTATTCTATATAATCTATGAGAAATCTATTGTACATCGTTTTACTATTTGCCTCTTGTTCTAAGAAAATAAGTATTCAAGAGATTAAACCAATATCTAATATAGAAAAAGAAAATAATAATAAAAAGTTATACTTATCAGGAAAAATATACCCAACCTCAAAACCGCCCAAGTTTTATTCTGGAATTTTATTATTATATTACAATGACTCCACTAAAATATTCGCAAGTTCTGATTATGATGGTAATTTTAGTTTTTATGACTTTAAGCCCGAGTTGATTAATAAAAATTCATATATATATGCGGCAAATAAAGGATGTATTCCAAAAAAAATATTATTTCATAATCTAAAAAAAACAATACATATCACTTTAAAAGAAGATTCTATAAGCGGTCTTTCTTATGATGAATATATTAATCTTCTTAACAAAAACAGACCTATTGATTAGTCTAAATTATTTTTGTAAAATAAAAAAAGATAACAATATTAATAAAATTATAAATCCCAGTAGCCAACAACGCATATGGTTTATTGCTAATTCTAGCCTACTCACGAAAATCCTTACGGGGAATTTTCTATTCAGTTTTTTTTACTAAATTAGGTGCTTGAAACACGCAACAAACCATATACAAACACGTTAGGTGCAAGCGAAAAAACCCTACATTCGAACTGATTTCAAAAATTTTGTAAAAAAATGTCCAAAACAGACGAGTAAGAATGTCTTTAAGGTGAACTAAAATTTATAAAAATGAAAAAATACTTATTATTACTTCACGAAGACGTTCAACAAATGCAAAATCTTTCTCCTAAAGAAATGGAGGAATTAACAAAATCGCATATCACTTGGGCTGAAAAATTAGGAGAAATGGGGCATCTGATATCTGGCGAAGGACTGGAAGAAAACAGCGTTCAAATCTCTGGAAAAGATTGCATCGTAAAAGACGGAACTTTCCTAGAATCTAAAGAAATGATTGGCGGTTTTTATTTATTGCAAGCTGAAAACCTAGAAACAATCATAGAATTAGCCAAAGGTTGCCCTTGTCATTTATGGGGCGGAACTACCGAAATTAGACCAATTATGGAATATGAAGAATAAAAATTCTTCAATTATAGAGTCGAGTTATAGAGCTTTTTACGGAAAGCTATTTTCGGCTCTTTTTAGTCAATTTGGAGCCAATTATGTCAACGAAATTGAAGATGCCATTCAAAATTCGTTTTACAAATCTTTAAAAAGTTGGAAACCCAATCAAATTCCTGACAATAAAGAAAATTGGCTTTTTATTGTGGCAAAAAATGATGTTTTAAATCAAATAAAAAAGAAAAACAGATTACAATCCGAAACTGATTTTGACACTAAGGAAGAAACAGAGAACTCAAATGAAGATTTAAGGCTGAAAACCATTTTATTTTTATCAAAAGCAAAAAATGTTTCATCAAAAGTAAAAGTGATTTTCATTCTGAAAAACATCTTTGGTTTGCACGTTAAGGAAATAAGCGAATGCACTTTATTGTCGCAAGATGCCATTTATAAAAGCATCAACCGAGCAAAAAAGGACTTTCAACACACCACAAAAAACGCCAATTTTGACTTGACTTTTGAGCAAACAAGCGAAAATGAAATTGTAATTGTAGAGGAAATTCTGTATGCGGTTTTTAATATCGGATTTGACTCTTTCAACGAAAAAAACAAGTCAATCATCAATGAAGATTTGTGTTTAGAAGCATTGGCAATTGCAAAAATCTTATCGGCCAAATTCGAGCAAATCACAACTAAAAACTTACTCGCATTATTTTGTTTTCATTTGGCGAGAATTCCAGCAAAAGTAAAGGACGAGAAGATTATTTCGTTCTTTGAACAGGACAAAACCAATTGGAACAACGATTTTGTAAAATTGGGATTTCATTACCTAGAAAAACCTGAAAATCTGAATAAATATTATATCGAAGCGCTGATTGCAAGTAAGCATATGACGGACACAAAGAGCGATATTCAGCATTGGTACGAAATCATTAAACTCTATCAATTGTTACTATCCATTTCCAATTCGCCTATTACGAAATTGAACCTTTGCTACTGTTTGAGCAAAGCACAAAAAATGGACGAAGCAAAGGAATTATTGAAGATTGTTGAAAACGAATTGCCCAACGAACACATCTATTTTTCTTTGGTAAAAGCAAACATTTTCAAATACAATAAGAACTCTGAATCTGAAAAAATAATAGCAAAAGTCCTAAAAAACATCAACCAAAAAATCAGACGAGAATACATTTTGGAAAATTTATCAACCGACTTTGAATAAAAAAGCCAGCACCTAACACTGGCTATAATTCATTGTGGAGTTTGTGCCAAATCAAAAGTTTTCGTATATTTACTCGGCTTGATTTCATAGGTCGAAAAGTCTCCGACATTTTCTCCACAACGAAATCATAGCCTTACACGTTATAGCCAATTTTAATGACACACTACACGACAGAGAAATATTGCATTGACATTTATGCCTACCAGACTTTTACAGAAGGTTCGGCTGACAATGTTAATCAATACGACCTTGTTTACTTCGACAAATCTGAATATGTTTTTCTGTCTGTTTTTGGAATTAAAACCTATCAGGACGACAAATTTTTAAAAAGTGCAGTTATTGGTTCTATTGGTGGCAGGACAAGTATTCAGGACACTTCAATAATAATAGAAGAAGACAGACTTTTAGTTTGCTGTTCGGACACTATTTTTTGTCTATCAATTCCAGACTTGACTTTATTGTGGAAAACAAAAGCTGACCAAGCAACTTGTTTTGAAATTTATAAATACCAGGACAGTTACATAATTCACGGTGAACTTGAAATTTCACGACTTAACAAGGACGGAAAAATACTTTGGCAACAAAGCGGTACGGACATTTTTACAACATTGAACGGTAAAGACGATTTTGTAATTACTGACAATTATATTTTAGTGACTGACTGGGAAAACAAGAAATATAAATTTGACTTTAACGGAAACTCAATATAAATCATAAACAAATGACTGATAAATCAATTAAGACAGTAATAAATGCGCTGGCAATTATTACAATGCTAGCAGGATTTTTTGGAATGCTTTTTTGCTTTCCATTTCTTTGGTCAGCAAGAATGGAAGACTTAGTAGGTGCAGGCTTTCCTTTTGTTGGCGGTTCTATCCTTTTTGGGACAGGACTCTTGACACTTGGACTATTTAACAGACAGACGAACAAATAAAAACTGGCTATAACAGTACCTACCCAAAAGTGGCGGTTCAGTGGTTAAATCAAGCTTGTACTTCTATCAAAGTTTTTGCTTGGTTGACAGTGAAGTGCTTCGAAATCGCCACTTTCGGGTAGCTGCAAACCGTTAGTTTTCATTGCCGATTCCACTCAGATACAAAACTCAAAACCGATAATTTCAGATTTTAAAAAACGATAGATTTTTCTCACTCAAAGTCCGACTTTAGCAACAAACTCTAAAAAAGATTTTCACTCAAACAGTTTGATTATCGCAACGGATTTCTGATCCAAAACGACTGATAAATTATTGTGGATTTCACTCTCAAAAAACTAAAAATCAGATATGTAAAATACGTAAAAGATTCATTTCTCACTCGGGTGGATTGATTGACATGACGGATTTCAACTCGATTAATCTTCAAAAAAAAGCAACAAAAACTAACACCGCATAAAATTAATTGCTATATTTAACGCTCAACCAAAAGCCGTTGCGTTTTTGTTGCTTCTGATTTTCCTGCGGAAAATCAGAAGCAACAAAAACGCAACTAATTTTATACAAACACGTTGGTTTTCATTGCCGATTCCACTCAGATACAAAACTCAAAAATAGATAATTTCAGATTTCAAAAACAATAGATTTTACTCACTCAAAGTCCGACTTTAGCAACGAACTCTAAAAAAAGATTTCCTACTCAAACAATTGATTATAACAACGGATTTTACGCTCAAAAACTTAAAAAAACAGATTTCTCACTCAAAACGATTGACTAAAATAGCGGATTAATGACACAACTAAACTCCAAAAAAAATCAACAAAAACCAACACCGTATAAAATTAATTGCTATATTTAGGGCTCAGTCAAAAGCTGTTGCGTTTTTGTTACTTCTGATTTTCCTGCGGAAAATCCTCGCTAACAAAACCGCAACTAATTTTATACAAACACGTTGGCAGCAAGCAACCAAACGAAACAATCTGCATCTATTGGATATTAATAATTAAAAAAATGAAAAAATGAAAAAAAAAATTAATTTACTAGGGTTAGCTACAATTATAGTGTTTATCACCCTATTTTCATGTGATAAAGATGAAAACAATAATTCTGAAAAAAATAAATGTAATGTGTCAAATCCTACTGAAGAGATAGGTTGGCTAAAGGACGCAATTGATAATGTGAAACAAGACGAATATTCTTATTATGCTATGGCTAATTATAAGGGAGAAACAGTATTCTACTATGGCAACTGTAATCCTGTCGCTAATTATGTTTCAATCATCCAGAATTGTAGCGGAGACAATTTAGGTTATACAAATGACTTACAGGATGACTTAACCGATATAACGATATTATGGAAACATGGAAATTCCAAGTGTAATTTTCAAGAGTAGAATAAACCTAAGATATCTTAGCTTTGTCTTTTTATAAAAATAAAGATTATTAAAGATTAGCTATGACAAGACGCTATATTGGATGGGTATTCGGATTTTACTATTGTTAGACAGATTTTAATCCATTTATTCCTTGTATTTGAAGGATAGATGAATAAAGTTAATGATTGCATTGTTTAATGGGGTTGAAAGACAAAGGTTTTTTTAGAATTAATAAGTGCAAGATAATGTGATATAAATAGAATACCAGCTGCCAACACATGGCATAGTGCATGCGGGTTTCAGCGGTTCTCGAGCGTTTGTGGCTCATAAAAAAAAATCGGTGTAAACTGATATGTTTTCGCTTCGTAATCCCGCACGACACCATACCATCAACGTTGTACATAATGCGAAAAACCAATCAAAACGAATAAAATGACATCAGAAAATTTCGAAAATCATAACATATTTGACAGGTTAAATTCTTTAGACGAAATTTTAGGAAATGATGATGTTAAAGATAAAATAGACCTTGAAAAGCTTTCTTTTTTTCAAACAGTTTTCTCTTATGTTAATCAAAGAGTAAAGTTGACAATTCCAGATTTAGTTCAACAAGCGGAATTGGATGCTTTAAGTAACGAACTAAATGCGGGAATAACTCAAGTAAATAGTTATGTTGGAAATAATAATGTTGGACATTTAAATAATGCAACTAATAATTTTAATGCAGCGATTAATAGAATCAAAAACTTTCCGATTCCAGTAGCCAAAGCTGACTTTAATTTTTCTCGTAAAATTGCTGAATTTGAAAAAACAGCTAAAAGCAAATACAAATCTTTAGAGAAAGACAAAGACGAATTAAAAACTGAAATTGAAAAATTTAAAACTGATTTAACAACTAAAGAAACTGAAATTCAAAGGTTACTTAAACTAATTGAGGGAAAAGAAACTGAAATTCAAAATTTGAACTCTACATTTCAGACCAACTTCAATAACATAAAATCAGAACATAATCAAAACTTTGAAAACGACAAGAAAACTTATCGTTTAGAAATAGACAAAGCGAAAGTAGCTTTTCGTAAAGAAATTGACGAATTAAAAGAAAGTATTGATACAGATACAACAGAAACTATTAAACAACTTAACACCAAACTTACGGAAGCGAAAACACTTGTGAATTTAATTGGTAATGTTGGAGTTACTGGAAATTATCAAAATATTGCTGATAGTCATAAAAAGAGTGCGAATTTTTGGCGTTTTATGGCAATTGTGTTTATGACAGTATTCTCAACCTTGTTAGTTTGGACTATTATTGGTTTAAGTACAGAAGGTTTTGATTGGACTAAATCATTAATAAGAATTATTGCAGCAGCAACATTGTCATATCCTGCAACTTATGCAGCTCGTGAATCTTCAAAGCACCGAAAACTAGAAACAATAAATAGAAATGCAGAACTTGAATTAGCATCAATAAATCCGTTTATTGAAGGATTATCAGACGACAAAAAACAGGCTATCAAAGAGAAATTAGTAGAGAAATATTTTGGAAATAATAAAACTAACGAGTTTTTAGAAACAAAAGAAACTGAAGGGTTATCGATTCCAGCAATCGAGAAATTATTAAGCGCTATTGCAAAATTGAAAGGATAAAGCACTATGCACAACACCATATATAATTTATTGCTAGTTCTAGCCTACTTACGAAAATCCTAGCGGATTTTCTATTTGGTTTTTATTTACTAAATTAGGTGCTTGAAACACGCAACAAACCATATACAAATACGTTGGCAGCAAGTGTATGGACGACCCACCAACTCAAAACACTCAACATAGACAAAAAGACCTCAAATAAATGAATTGGAAAATTTTTGGAGTAAAATACGATAAACGAGAGACCTGGGCATTTGAGCAAATGTCTTATTTGCTGTTTTGTGCAGAGTTTAACAATAGAATAGGACTATTTCGTTACAAAAACCAAACAGGAATTGAGACAGAGCCAGTCGAAAAAGATGGAAAATATTATGGTTTTCAATCTAAATATTATACGACTTCAATCGCTGACAACAAAGACGATATTATTGATTCAATCAAAAAAGCTAAATCCAAAAACAAACAATTAAACGAATTAATTTTCTACATCAACCAAGAACTTTCCGAAAGCACTAAAAAAAGCAAAAAGAAACCACAATATCAATTAGACATTGAGAAAGCCGCAACAACAGCAGGAATAAATATTCAATGGCGAGTTCCAAGTCATTTTGAATTGCAATTGTCTTTGCCTGACAACAAATACATCAATGACTTTTTTTTCAGCCTTGACCCAAACGAAGGAGATTTGCTTGATGAAATTTCTAAACACAATGAGAATATTTTACAAGCAATTCAAACAGAAATATCCTTCGGAGACAAACAAATCAAAATTGACCGAAATTCTGTTGTTGAAGCAATAGCAAATACTTCTCAAAAGAAAAAAAACATAATTATTTCAGGCGAAGGTGGCTGCGGTAAAACCTCAATTTTCAAGGAGTTTTATAATTCTTATTTCAAGAGAATACCAATTTGTGTTTTTAAAGCAAATGAACTTAATGTAAATCACATTAATGACATATTTCACTTTGACCACAAATTTACATTTGCCCAGTTTCTCAATGCTTACAAAGATGAGCCACTTAAAATATTTGTCATTGATTCCGCAGAAAAACTCGCAGAGATTTCTAATAACGATATTCTTACTACACTAATACAAAAGTTAAAAGAGAATGCTTGGAATATCATCTTTACAACGCGCTACGCTTATCTTAATGATTTAACTTTTCACATCAAGGAGAATTATCAGTTACCATTTGACGTGATTGACGTTTCTTTGATTAGTGCTGATGAATTAAAATCAATAGCAGATGAATTCAAATTCTCACTTCCCGACAATCAAAAATTCTTAGAACGACTTAGAAACTTGTTTTATCTAAGAGAATATGTTCAACAATATTCAAACATTGACAAACAGGGAAACTATAATGGATTCATTGATTTGCTTTGGAAAAAGAGAATACAAAATACTGTAACAAAAGACAACCTACATCTTGAAAGGGAAAAGTGTATTATCAGCATTGCCAAACAAAGATGTGAAACAGGACGATTTTATATCAATGCAGATAGTTTGCCACAATCAGCATTGTTTCAATTAAAGCAAGACGAAATACTTGGATATGACGACACGCATAACGGGTATTTCATTACTCATGACATTTATGAAGAATGGACATTGAACAAAATAGTTTCCCGTAGTTTTTCAAATTATTCAAACACAAAAGATTTTTTTGACGACTTAGGATATTCATTACCTATCCGTAGAGCTTTTAGATTGTGGTTATCTGACCATTTGTCTGAAAATAGCAAAGAAATAGAAAGTTTTATACAAGGTGCATTTACAAACATTGAGGTTACACAATTTTGGAAAGATGAAATTTTAGTTTCCGTTTTATTGTCGGATTATTCAGAGGCATTTTTTAACTTTTTTGAGAAAGAAATCATAGCAAATGATTTTAAAATACTAAAACGAATTCTGTTCTTACTAAGAATTGCCTGCACTGATATTTCAGCAATTCAAGATATTGAAATTATAAAACCAAAAGGCAAAGGTTGGGAAGAAGTAATTTCTCTTATTCACAAACATAAATCTGACTTTTTTGATAACAATTTAAAACTTGTTTTACCAGTTTTAACTGATTGGTGTGACTTCAACAAAACAGGAGAAACAACAAAATACGCAGGCTTGTTAGCGTTGAGTGTAGTTCAAAAAACTGAAACTGAAGAAAACTTCTATATGCACGAAGTTGCAGAAGAAAATATTTTGAAAGTAATTTTCAATGCAGCCAATGAACTAAAAACAGAACTAAAAGAAATATTTGACAAAGTAGTTTCTAATACATGGACAGAACACAGAGACCCCTACGAAGGACTTTGCTCTAAAATTTTAGAGAAACCATATATAGCAACGGAATTAATTAAAACACTTCCGCTATCCGTAATTCAATTGTGTGATTTGTTTTGGCAAAAACAGCCGAAAAAACAAGACAGATTTGGATATGATAGAGACACTATGGAAAGTAGATATGGCTTATCAGGAAAACACGAATTCAATTATTTTCCTTCAAGTGCTAATCAAACACCAATAAAATGGCTATTACAAATAGAATTCTACAAAACGCTTGATTTTATCATAGAATTTACGAATAGGACTGTTGAGTCTTATAGTAAATCTGATTATGGAAAAGAAGATGTCGTAAAAGTTAAAATACACATTAATGAAACGGAAGTAACACAGTATTTGAGTGGTGCTATATGGAGTATGTATCGTGGCAATGGAAGCCCTGTTGTTCCGTATGTATTGCAGTCAATACATATGGCATTAGAAAAAATTCTTTTAGATTTTTCTCAAATCCTAAAGTCTGAAATAATTCAGGATATTCTTCTACGTATTATTACTCAATCAAAATCAGCTTCTCTTACATCTATTGTTTGTAGCGTTGTGCTTGCAAATCCTGATAAGTTCTATGATGTTGCTTTTATTTTATTCAAAACAATAGAATTTTTTCATTTGGACACTTTCAGGTGTACAAATGAATTTCAAGCAAAATCGCTGTATTCAATAGGATATGGAATGGATAAAATCAAAGATATTTTATACACAGATGAAAGATTGAAAACTTGTGAGGATAAACATAGAAACTCAAATTTAGAATCATTGTTTTTGAATTATCAGCTTTTTGGAGTAAAAGGTTTTACAGAAGAACAAAACACTGATTTCATCGAAAAATTGTATAAGATAATTGACCAACATAAATCAAACGCCTCAACAATTAAATCTTACGGAATTTTATTGGCAAGAATGGACAGACGAAATTTAATACCAAAAGTATCAAAACATGACGACAATCATTTACGAATAGAATTTAGTCCCAAAGAGCTTTCTGATGAACTAAAAAAGGAAAGTGAAGAAGCCTTAAATCAATACCAAGATGTTTTTAAATATTCTTCGCTAAGAGTGTGGGCGGATTTTTTGATTGGTGCAAGAAATCAAACTAAAACCACAAAACAAGAGGAATATGACAACAACCCACTTTTAGCTTTATCCGAAACAAAACAACTTGTTGAAGAACTGAAATCGGGTCGAAATGGAATAGGTATGTTTGATTATTCCATACCTGCGTTTTCGTGTTCTAAATTATTACTTGAACATAAAGACAAACTATCAAAAGAAGATAAGGTTTTTTGCAAAGAAATAGTTCTTGCAACAATATCTAATCTTTTTGCTGATGATTACGGCTACCAAATAAGTGATGGAGTTAAAGCAGCAGTCCATGCAATCCCTGCATTAGCAATTGAAAACACTGAAGATACGGAAGAGTATGTTTCAATAATGGTTTTAGCACTTTTGGATGAAACACCAATCGGGCATTACAAGAGAATTTGTGACTACGTTATTGAATCAATTCACAAATCAAATTTATGGGAACAAAATTCAAAAGTCGCACAATCAATTTTGTTCGGATATGTAAAACTCAAACCTATTTACAAAAATGCTGTTGAGGAAATAAGGAAAAAACAAGGTTGGGGCCGAATTTCTAAAAGTTCGATATTAGAGAAGTTAAACAAGACAAATGCTGATTTCAGTTTTGAAAATACATCATTTGACATCAATGAAATTAGTGCACTTGACATTCATGCTTTGGAAATAGTTCTTCAATTAATTCCTTCAAACACGAAAGATAAAATCCACTTAGATATTTATGCAAGAACATTGCCATCATTGGCTTCACAGTTATTGAAAGATAGAAGAAGTTATAAAGACGATTCAGGAGATGACACTAACATTTACGTGTTACGCCAACATATTTTCAAAAATTTTGCTTATTTCATTTTACAAAGAGAAGAAAGCGAAATTGACGTATTCTTAAAACCATTTATAGATTCGTTTTCTTCAACAGAAGAAACAGCCGCATTTATTAGCGAATTAGTAAGTGGAGAAAATTACCTAAACAAATATGAACAATTTTGGCACATTTGGAACAGCCTATATCCTAAAATAAAAGAACTATGCAATAACCCTTGTGGCTATCATCTAAAAGAAATTATTATAAATTATTTCTTTGTATGGCGTTGGTGGCGTGAAGGTATTGAAGAATGGCGTAGCTTAAAAAAAGATAATTTATCTCTATATACAAACGCTTCAAAAGAAATGGGCAACATTCCAGCTGTATTGTATTCTATTGTCAAAGTTTTAAATTCCATTGGAGCTAAATTTCCGGACGAAGGTGTTGAATGGATTCATACAATTGTATCAAACAACAAATCGTTACAGCTTGACGATTTGGAATCAAACACTTTATACTACCTCGAGAAGTTTTTAAGAAAGTATGTTTTCATCAACAGACAAAAAATAAAAGAAGAAATTAAATTGAAAAACAAAATAATTCCAATACTTGACTTTATGATTGAACGAGGTTCTATACACGGTTATTTATTGCGAGAAAGTATTTTGTAAAAAACTACATTGACAAATATGAAAAAACGAAACGACAGACAAGAAACACCAGCTGCCAACAGCACCTACCCAGAAGTGGCGGTTCAGTGGTTAAATAAAGCTTTTTGCTTCTATCAAAGTTTGTGCTTAATAGAAAGTAAAGTGCTTCGAAAATGCCACCTTCGGGTAGCTGCGAAACGTTGGCAGTAATTTGAGTGAACGAAACCTAAAAATATTGAATGTTCAATTCTAATAGTCTTAAAAAACAATTTTTTTTTCACAAAAGGGATGTTATTTTTTCTAATAGGAATAAGCTTACCTATAATCTCAGTGTTATTTTATGAAATAAAAAATCTATACTGGTCAATACCTACTGCCACATTTATAGTCGCTCTTGGAGGATATTTTTTGTATTACATTGAAATAGATGATAAAAGATTAATCGTTAAAAATTTGATTTTTTTTTGGATACATAAAGAATACAAAAAAAATCAAATTAACGGTATAACTTTAGTTATAAATTACGGAACAAATGATGAAGGAAATGATGTGATAACAAAGCATATTTTAATCCAAACTGATAATAAATTTAAAAAATATCTAATGGACTATAACAATAGATATTATATCGATTTATTTTATACTCTTAAAAAATTTAAATACAAAAACAACATTTTTAACTGTTCTCCTTTACAACGTAAAATTACCACAAGACCTAACGAAGATATTCATATTACATTTGAACATCTTAAGAAAAAAAAATATATAATTGCTAATAATATAAAATTAATCCAAAATATAACTACAACGAAATTAAACTTCAAAATATTTTTTAGTGTAGGATGTTTTTTCTTATTGTTTATTTTAATACTTAGTATTATAGGTTACGATGGTAGTCTTTTCAATTCATTCAAACATATATCTATAGTTAATCTAATTTATATTATACCAATGTTAATAGGTTTATTTAATTTAGTTCTTTTCTCCATTGTTGGGGAAAAAGTAATCGTCTATAATAGAAAAGAAAATACTATCACATACCCTTGCTCACATTATAATAAAAAGACTATTACCATACCTTTTAATAAGTTTAAATTTCATAAGATAATGAATGACTCTAGAGGTCGGTCAAGTTATACTTTAGTCACAAAAGACATAAGTGACAAAAAAGATAACCTAGGTGTTTTTAATTTGTATATAGGACGATTTTGTGATGATTTTTACTCCTATATTGTTTGGTATATGGATAAAAGAAGACCATTACCACCTAGTGAAGTTTTTGACCATTATAGACAAATAGACTATAAAGAAAGGAAAGAAAAGAAATTTCTAAAGCCATTGTACTCAAGTAATTTAGTTACACCAGAAGCCACACGTAAGCAACAGTCAGAACGAAAGGAAATTAATAATTGGTAAGATTTGTAAAAAACTACCGCTAACACCGTGTATAATTAATTGCTTGGTTCTAACCTACTTCGAAAATCCTCACGGATTTTCTATCTGTGATTTTTTTACTAACTTTATTGCTTAACCAGGCAACTAAACACAACGAAGTATGTAAAAATAGCTTAAAAACAACTACTTTTCATATACCTTAACGTTGTGTCATTTTAAAAATGTTTGTTTCTTAGGTATTTCCAAAATGTTTCAAAGTTATTGATTTTAGAAAACACTTTTTGACATAAATCAGTTCACCTTTTGATGACAATTTACAATTATTAGAATAATAATAATTGTTTTCTTATTGATATAAATTCGATTAAACTTCTATTCAAAAAAACCACTTTTTAAAACTGCTAGAGCCTTTTGTTCTTTCTCTACTCGTATATAACGATAAAAATTTCTTTCTGTTTTGTGTCCTAAGAAAAGCATAATGATTTGTACAAAAACTTCTTCTTGCTGTATGAGTTTCTACTAATTGATATTTTAGCACTTCTTTTTTGATAAGTTTCCCTCCTTTTGTATAAGTTATGTTAATAAACTCGTTAAAACCTACTTTATTACAAATTTCTTTAATATTTTTTGTTAATACAGCTCACTTTGTTTTGGAGGAAAACTGTTGTTATATCCACTCATTACTTGTTGAATCTCTTTTGTAATAGAAACATGTACAATTGTATCAGTTTTTTTTGACGCACCTTAATAAATTTGCAATCGCCCTCAACTATAACTTTTTGTTAGTCAACCCATTATAATCACTCACTCTTTGTCCTGTATAACAACCTATAAAAAAATATCTCTTACCAATTCTACTCGGGGTCTTTTACTAAAATTTTTTTCAGATAACATCTTTAATTCTTGTTTTCTTAAATAAACTTCTGTAGTAATTTCCTTAAGAACCTTAAAGCTTCTATTCTTAAAAATTATATTATTACTTACTCCTTTACTTTTGTCAATTTATCCAATTCCTTTAATATAATTGGTATTCTATAATTTCCATTCATCTGTTTAATTTTTTCTACCGCCTTTTCTTTATCTATTTTTCCTATTACTGATACATATAGTGGCTTTTTACTATTACCTCTAAAAACTTTAATTACAGTATCTTCATTACCATAGAATGATGATTTTGCCACACCTATAACAGGGATTTTGCCCCCAAATTCTTTGTACACATGACCACCTAAACCCAAATCTTTTTGATTATTAATGTATATATGACTATCCACTATAATAGCTTTTATAGAAGCTAAATCAATTTGATCTATCACTTTCTTAATACAAGGAAGTTCACGCTTGTAAAAATGTCCTGGTATATATTCTTCTATATTTTCAACAACCACTTCAATTATTTTCGTGGGCTTGTCATCTAACCAATTAAACAGTACCCCTACTGCTTTTGCAGTTCTTGTTTCTTCATTATATTTTACATCTATTGCTAAAATCATTCTTCTAAATCTGGGTTTGGGTGTTTAACAATTCGTATCTTCTTCCCGTAATCATCAAAAGTTACGTGATAAATCAAATTACCTTGCTCATCCCATTTTTTATGATATTTATAAACAAAGTCATCCTTTAAATAAGCTTCTTCTTTTTTTAATCCATTAGGCCAATACTCTGTTTCAAGACCTTCTTCATAACCATCTACATAAGAGGTTTCTAAGAAAGTCGTTCCATTATCATTATCTTCATAAGCTACACCTGTAAAAGGTATCCCATTATATGACCATCTACCACCACCCCAAGGTGAAGGATAAGGCATTAACTCTAAAAATGCATATTTAATCATTAATATTACAGTACTTTATCATTACCTATCCAATGATCTGTTAAATTTCCTTGGGCATCAATTTTTTTTGCCCAAATACTAACCCCCTCCTCACTAAAGTTTTCTTCATAAATTAAAACTCCTTGCTCGTTCCATTCTTTTCGAGTTCCGTAGAAACCATCATATCGTTCAAAAGTTTCAATTCTAATTTGGCCGTTAGGAAAATATTCTACTTGACGTCCATGAACAATACCTTCTCTGTATTCACCTTCATATAATAATTGAGTAGTACCTTCATAGTATTCTTCTATTATTCCTGTAAACAAATCTCCGTTATATCGATATATTGCCGATCCCCAATTAGTGGGTTTTGAATCTAGAGTTATATTTGAGTCATTTACATCTATTCTTAACATTTATTTTCTTTTAATAATCGTTATACTTCTCTCATATTTAATGGGCTTGGACTTACTTTCAAATTCTATTGAATAATTCATTTAAGTCCGTAAGTTTTTTAAATTCACTTTCAGTAATATAATTTAGCTTATCTTTTTTAGGTTTGTTTAGCATATCATTAATCATCGTTTTATATCAAATATAGGTATGATTTACAAATAATTAAAAATTGTTAATCAAAAAATACCACCATCAAAAAGCCCGAACAATTGTTCGGGCTTTTTTTATATCATTTTTAAGGTATTTACTTCTTGTTTGGTAAGTTCTCGCCATCTGCCACGTGGTAAATTCTTTTTTGTAAGCCCTACAAAAATAACTCGATCTAACTTTACAACTTTATACCCTACGTGTTCGAATATTTTACGTACAATTCGGTTTCTTCCCGAATGGATTTCAATACCCACTTCGGTTTTTGATTCTCCTTCTACATAAGAAACAGCATCAATAAACACTTTTTTGCCTTCAATAATTACTTCTCCTCGTAACTTATCTAGGTCTTTCATCTCTAATTTCCTATCTAAAGATGCGTGATACAATTTTCGTGAATTATGTTTTGGATGCGTTAATTTTTTTGCCAGCTCGCCATCGTTTGTAAACAATAACAAACCTGTAGTATTCCTATCCAAACGTCCAACAGGATAAACACGCTCTTTTGTTGCATTTGCTATTAATTCCATTACCGTTTTTCTACCTCGGTCATCTTCCATGGTAGTAATGTAGTTTTTAGGTTTGTTTAGCAAAATATAACGTTTTTGTTCTGGAGAAATTAACGTTCCGTCAAAACGAACCACATCGTCTGGTTGCACTTTGTAACCCATTTCGGTTACCAATTTTCCGTTTACCTCTACACTACCGTGCTCAATATACGTGTCGGCTTCTCTTCTTGAACAAATACCTGAATTGGCAATATATTTGTTAAGCCGAATCCCTAATGAATCGTCTGTTTTTTGATTTCCTTCTTTTTTTAACCTGATTTCTTGAAGTTGCTTGTGGTTTTCTTTTGAATTGTCGTCCTCTCGACGAGTTATTTTTTGAGTTCATTTTACTTTATTTTTTTGCAAAAATACAGCTAAATTTTTGATTTTAACGTAGTTGATTTATCACTTTTTCTACCACTAAAGAAGGGTCTATAAACAGTAAACTGAAAATTCCTACAAGTAATAACAACTTAAGTACATTGTGCAAAAAAACATATTGCCGTTTTTTGTTTGACCACCATAAATAAAACGCCACAAAAACCAAAACCAATATAGTTACAAGAAAATAATACTTCATATAGCCAATTGCCGGATTTGAAAACAAAACTGCAATAGGAAAAAAGGTTAATACAATTAATATAATTGAAAATAATTTGGTGTTTCGTTCACCATATTTTACAGGAAACGTTTCGTAATTACTTACAATGGCACCTTTAATGTTTTCTAAATCCTTTATCAGTTCTCTAATTAAAATCATTAAAAACAGAAATATTGCAT
>JASJYW010000027.1:57217025-57272213 GCA_030386875.1 Morinoia aosen
CTCGACTAATAACACCTTTGTTGCATGATTTTTCAAACCGGGAAGAACATCCTTACAGTGAGTTTCCTAAAGGAATAAAAATTGTTACCATTAATAAAAACGGAAAAGATTCAACCACCATTACAGGCAATTATGCATTAACTTATATGAAAACAAGAATTTCTGAAATTGCAGGAAACGTAGTGGTTGTAAATCATACTGAAGCATCAAAATTAGAAACCGATCAGTTGTTTTGGGATCAAAAAGCGAAATACTATTTTTACCGAAGAAAAATTTCGATTAACCACAAAAACAGATACTATTGTGGGAATTGGTTTTGAATCGAAAGAAAATTTAAAAGAGTGGTTGGCCAAAGAAATAACAGGAAATGTTAAAAATACTGAAAACGAGTAAAAATAACTTAATATGAATCAACTTTGGAAATTTTTTCAATATGCGTATTTAGTAGTTGCTATTTTATTTATAATTCACGCTATTTCAATTTTTAATACGGATAGAGAAGGGGCGTTTATAAGAATAATTTTTGCTATTTTTATTACACTTATTTTTTTCTTTAAAAGAAATTTTAGAAAAAAAATAGAACAACGAAATAACCAAAAGTAATGTACGTAGAAATTATAATTATAATAACTTCAATTTTATTTTCTGCCTTTTTTTCAGGTATGGAAATTGCTTTTGTTTCTGCAAACAAATTACATATTGAGCTTGAGAAAAAAAGAGACGATTTTAACTCTAAAGTTTTAAGAAAACTTACTAAAAAGTCGTCTAAATTCATAACCACAATGTTGGTTGGGAATAACATTTCACTAGTAATTTACAGTTACTTTATGGGGAAGTTATTGCTAACATGGTTTCAGTCTTTTTTGCCAAGTAGCTACGCCTTTGTTAATTACCTTTTTTTAGATTTAAGCTTGCTTACACAAACCATAATTTCCACGTTAATAATATTGGTTACGGCAGAATTTTTACCGAAAGCAATTTTTAGAATTTATGCGAACGAAACACTTAAAATTTTAGCCATACCAGCGTATGTTTTTTATGTTTTGTTTTATTTTATTTCCGACTTTATTACAGCAATTTCCGACTTCTTTCTACGAATATTTTTTAAAACAAAGGCAAGCGAAACGCAAGTTGAATTTAGTAAAGAAGAATTAGGGAATTACATATCCGAGCAGTTAGAAACTGGAAATCATGATGATGAGGTAGATTCTGAAATTCAAATTTTTCAAAATGCTTTAGGGTTTCACAAAGTAAAATCTCGTGAAATTATGGTGCCAAGAACTGAAATTAAAGCCGTAGAAATTAATCAAAGCGTAGAGAATTTAAAGCAACTTTTTATAGAAACAGGTCTTTCTAAAATTATTGTTTACCAAACTTCGTTAGACAATATTGTGGGCTATGTTAACGCTTTTGAATTGTACAAAAAACCACAATCTATAAAAACAATTATATTGCCTGTTGAACTGGTGCCAGAGTCTATGATTATTGGCGAGGTTTTAAATGTTTTAATAAAAAAACGAAAAAGCATTGCTGTTGTGGTTGATGAATACGGAGGAACATCTGGTATTATTACAGTTGAAGATATTGTTGAAGAATTATTTGGTGAAATTGAAGACGAACACGATAGTCAAGAACTGTTGGAACAAAAAATTAACGAAAGAGAATATAACTTTTCAGCACGATTAGAAATAGACTATTTAAACGAAGAATATGATTTAAACATTCCTAAAGAAGACGCTTACGAAACGTTGGGCGGATTTATAATTAATCATACCGAAAATATTCCCGAACAGGGAGAAATATTAGAAATAGAAGATTTTCACATTAAAATATTAAAAGTAAGCACTTCAAAAATTGACGATGTTTACTTCAAAATTATTGATAGAGATGATTAGTATTTTTTTAAAGTAAAAAAGACTAAATTTAGCATCTTTAAAACACCTTATAAAATTATTGTATTATTAAAAGCGAAATTGTAGTTTTGCAAACTGTAAATAAATTAAACAACCTATGGCAATTTTATCAGATATTAGAAAAAAACCATTTATATTAATAGCAATTATTGGATTGGCTCTTTTTGCATTCGTGTTAGACCCATCTTCATTAGGAGATTTTTTTAACGCAAGCAAAATCAATGAAGTAGGAGAGGTTCAAGGAGAAGCAATTTCACGTCAGGAATTTGCCGAGGCCGTAGATGCTTATAAAATGCAGGCAGGGGGCAATATTACTGATATGCAAGCATCAAAAATTGTTTGGGATAAATTAGTAAAAGAAAAAATATACAAAAACCAGTTAAAAGAAGCGGGCATTTCAGTTGGTGAACAAGATATAATGAATAAGCTGTACGAAAATCCGTCAATAAATAGTGATGCACGTTTTCAAACGGCAGGTTTGTTTGATAAAGGAAAATTAATTGAGTATTTAGCTACTGTTAAAGCAGATGAAAACAGGTTGACCGAGTGGAAAGCGTGGCAAAACTTTATGGCTACGATAAAAGAGGATATTGAAAGAACTACTTATAATAATTTAATTAGTGAAGGAATTGGAGCTTCGTTAAAAGAAGGTGAAGCAGATTACTTTAATAAAAATACTAGAATTACTGGGCAGTACGTTTATGTACCATTTTCTACAATTCCAGACAGTTTGGTTAAGCTGAAAAAAAGCGATATTAGTAATTATATAAAAAAGTACTCTAAAGAATATCAAGTAGAAGCTTCGCGAGATATTCAATTTGTAAAATTCGATATTTTGCCTACAAAAGAAGATGAAGAAGTTATTAAAAGTGAAGTTGCTAAATTAATAGAAGATAGAGAAGAATATAGCTCGGTAACAAAAGGAAATATTACTGTAAAAGGATTAAAAAATGCAACAGATTATGTTTTGTTTTTAGCAGAAAATAAAACAGACCTTGGTTTAGAGGATACTTTTAAATTTAAAAATCAAGTAGCTAGTGAAATTTCTGGGCAAATTTTTGAAGGAAACGAAGGAGATGTTTTTGGTCCTTATAAAGACAAAGGATATTTTAAATTATCTAAAATTGTTGAGGTTATTAACATGCCAGATTCTGTAAAAGCAAGTCATATTTTAATTCCGTTTATAGGAACACAATCAACAGGTGAAACACCAACAAAAACGGAAGAGGAAGCTAAAAAAACAGCCGATAGTTTATTAGCGGTTGTAAAAGCAGACAAATCTAAATTTGCTGATTTGGCTAAAGAAATGTCTTCTGATAAAGGTTCGGCAGAAAAAGGAGGAGATTTAGATTGGTTTACGTATAACCAAATGGTTGCTTCTTTTAGAGATTTTACTTTTGAAAACAAAGTAGGCGATATGGGTGTTGTAAAATCTCAATTTGGTTTTCACGTTATAAAAATTGATAATCAAAAAAATATACAAAAAGCAGTAAAGTTGGCTACATTTGCTCGTGAAATTGAAGCTTCAGAAGCTACTGAAAATGCTACTTTTCAAAAAGCAGAAACTTTTGCTTTGGAACTATCAAATGGTAAAAACTTTGACGAAGCTGTAAAAGAAGCTAATCTTACCTCTAAGCCAGCAGTAGGTATAAAAGCTTTGGATGAAAATATACCAGGTTTAACGGGTAATCAAAGAGAAATTATACTTTGGGCGTTTGATAAAGATGTAGAAAAAGGAGATTCTAAGCGTTTTGATATTGAAAACGGATACGTTGTTGCTTCGTTATTAGAAAAAACTAAAGCAGGATTAATGTCTGTAGAAAAGGCGACAGAATCGGTTCGTTCAATACTTTCAGATGAAAAGAAAGCAGCATTAATTCAAGAAAAAATAATAGGCTCGAATTTAGCAGAAATTTCTAAAAATACAAATCAAGGTATTTTAAGTACATCTGAAGTGAGTTTGCAATCGCCATTGCTTTCGGGTGTAGGCAACGAGCCAAAAATAGTTGGAGCTATGTTAAATGCTAAAGAAAACGAATTGTACAAAAATATTGTTGGAGATAAAGGAGTGTTTAGTTTTGTGGTTACCAAAAGAGAGTTAGCAGGAGAATTATCAAATTATGATTCTTTCAGACAACGTTTGGCTAGTGAAAGAAAAGCAGGTGCGTCAACTAAAATTTACGAAGCTATTAAAAATGCTGCTAAAGTTGAGGATAACAGAGCTAGGTTTTACGGAGTAGAATAAGTTTTTATAAAAACTTAGTTATATATATTCCTGCGAAAACGGCTAAAAAGCCAATAATTAAACTAGCTAGGGTATATATAGCAAACAAGGTAAAATCGCCAGATTTTAAGAGCGAGTAGTTTTCGTATGCAAAAGCTGAAAAGGTAGTAAAACCGCCACAAAAGCCAGTAGCTAATAATAGTGTATGGTTTTGGTTAATGCTTTCGTTTTTAGCGGCAAGCCCAATAATTATACCTATTAGTAAGCTTCCTAAAATGTTTACTGTAAAAGTTCCGTAAGGGAATCCTGTTTTAGTAGTGTGTATTAATTTGTTAATTAGGTAACGTAATCCGCTACCAAAACCACCACCAATAAAAACAAGTAATAATTGTTTCATCATTTTACGAATATAATAAAACCTCATTATTTTGTATAAATAATGAGGTTTTTAGTTTTTAATTACTTTTTAATTAGTTTAAAAATTAATATCCTCTGCATCGTTCCAATTGTATTTGCCAACAACAGTTCCTTTATTTAAAATAACAATACCAGGGTTTGCTCTTACAATAGTTTTTAACGTGGTTTCGTCACAAAATAAAAACTCGAAAGGCAAACTGTATTTGTTTTGAGCTAGTATTAAGTCGTCTTCAAAAGAAGCAGAAACACCATAAACGGTATATCCTTTTTCAATTGCTTTTTCGGCAGCTTCTTTAATAGCTGGAAATCCTTTTGAGTTTGCCTTATCCAAGTTATATATAATAACTAGCATTACCTTTTCTTTTGCTAATAAACTTTCGGTAAGGTCTCCTTCGGCACTTTCTAAAGAAAAATCGTGTATTTTAGGCAATACGCCATCGTTTTTATATTCCATTCCCTCAGAAATACTTTTTCCTACTGCATACGGGCGAAAATCAATAATTGGTAAATGTGTAAGTACGTGGTAGGTTAAAAATAAAAATACGAATAGTGATAAATAAGTTAGTAAGTTGGTTATTTTGACTGAAAAAATAGGTTTAATATTTTTCAGTTGAAATAGTAAAAATATGATTAATGCAATTAAAATAACGTTTTTGTAAAAGGTTTCCCAAGGAGTTAATTTTATGGCATCACCAAAGCAACCACAATCGTTCACTTTATCAAAATAAGCAGAGTACCATGTTAAGAATAAGAAAATGGTGGTAATGCCCAGTAAACTCCAAACCGTAAATTTTGGTTTATAGCCAATTAAAAGCATTATACCCAACATAATTTCGGCTATGATTAGTATAACCGCAAAAGGTAGCGTATAGGGTAGTAAAAACTCCATATTTAATACGCTTTCGCTAAAGTATTCGTTAAATTTATATTGTGATCCAATAGGGTCTACAATTTTTACAAAGCCAGAAAATATAAATAAGGCTCCTACTATAATTCTTGAAAGGTGAGTTATTAGTTTTATCATTTTTTTATTTTTTGTTTAATTCAAAGTTTATCATCCAATTAATGCCAAATTTATCGGTAAACATTCCAAAATAGGCTCCCCAAAATGTATTATCCATAGGTACTGTTACATTTCCACCAGCAGAAAGTTTTTCAAATAAATTATCAGCTTCTTTTTTGCTTGTAGGATGTATAGAAACTGAAAAGTTATTGCCTTCTATAAATTTTGGAGACCATTCAGAAGTGTCACTACCCATTAAAACCGATGTTCCAATAGGTAAGCTTATGTGTAATATTTTGTTTTTATCAGCATCGCTAACTTTATACTCATCACTTTCGGGCATTTCACCAAATCGGTTTACATTGGTAAATTCGCCACGAAAAGCGGCTTTATAAAAGTTAAATGCTTCTTCGCAATTTCCATTAAAGTTTAAGTACGTGTTAATTGTAGCCATAGTATTTTTTTTATAAAGTTATAATTTTATTTGTTACTTAAATGAATTAACGAAAAAACAGCGTAGTTTATCATGTCTTGGTAATTGGCATCTATTCCTTCCGATACCCTTGTTTTTCCATTGTTGTTTTCAATTTGTTTTATACGTAATATTTTTTGCAAAATTAAATCGGTTAATGAAGATACTCGCATGCTTCGCCAAGCTTCTCCGTAATCATGATTTTTATTTAGCATTAATTCTTTTGTTGTTTTGCTATGTTTGTCATAAAGTTTTGTAGCTTCTTCAGGGTTTAAATCGGGTTTTTCTACGGTTCCTAATTCTAACTGAATTAACGCCATAATTGAGTAGTTTATAATACCAATAAACTCCGATTTTTCGCCTTCATCTACTTTCCGAACTTCATTTTCTTGTAACTGACGAATGCGTTGTGCTTTAATAAAAATTTGGTCGGTTAACGAAGGCAACCGTAAAATGCGCCATGCGCTTCCATAATCAATCATTTTTTTTACAAATAAACTTCTACATTCTTCAATTACAGCATCGTATTGTTTTGAGGTATTTTGCATAAAATCAATATAAATTTCCGTAAATTTCGTTCAAATTTTACGAATTAAAAAATCAATTTTAAAATTAATACGTAAAAGGAGTTAGTAACAATTTAACGCAACCATATTAAAATTAAAGTGTATAACTAAAAAATAACTGAATTATGAAAAAAAATATTTTATTAATTATTCCTATACTACTTTTAGTTTCTTGTTTAAATGATGATAATTTTCCGCGAGTAGAAAATATAACAAAAGGGAAAAAATGGACGATTGAAATTGGTGCTACCAAATCTAAAGTCTATGAACAAATTCAAGAACTAAATATAAATGTAAAAAAACAAATTTATGCTGTGAATATACGCAGAAAACCGTATTCAAAACCCGAAGAAATAAAAACGGATATTTCACTATATAATTCAATTTCATTAGAAACAGTATCAGGAGTCTTAGAAAGAATTTTAATCACATTTAAAGAAGATAAAGTTGTCACAATAGAAAAGGGAGGTGGTCTTTTAGATTCTATTGAAAAATGGCCCGAAAATCAACCAAATAATATCACAATTAATATTGATGATTCTGTACACATCATAAAGGAGAAATTAATTGCGCTATATCAAATACCAATTTACCAAGATTATCAAATTATTCTTCCTGACAAATGGTTGGAAAAACCTTATGACCTAGATATGAAAAATTACGATGAATGGAGTTTTTCTTTTTTCGAAGATGTCTCTTCGTCAAAAAATGGAAGAAACTCTGTTGAATTATATTTTAAAAATGACGTATTAGTAAAAATTAAAAACACTTATGAAGAATTTGAAGTTTTCAATTAAACAAGATAAAAACTATTATCAATAATTTGTATAAGTAATTTGTTGTTTATTGAAATTTTCACGAATTTTCTATCTGCGATTTTTTCACTAAATTTAATGCTTTAACCACGCAACAAATCGTACACAAGCACGTTACTTTTTTACAACAGACAAAGCCATAATGACAATAAACTGTAAAGGGCAGCTAGTAGATGTTTCAGCACCCAAAGTAATGGGGATTTTAAATCTTACGCCCGATTCTTTTTTTGACGGAGGGAAATACAAAAGCGAAAAACAAATTGTAACGCAAGTTGAAAAAATGTTGTTAGAAGAAGCTACTTTTATTGATGTTGGTGCGTATTCATCAAGGCCAGGAGCAACGCATATAACAGAAGAAGAAGAGCTAAAGCGCATTGTGCCAGTAATTGAATTATTGGTAAAGAAATTTCCTGATATTTTAATTTCAGTAGATACTTTTAGGAGCAAAGTAGCCAAAGAAACTGTAGAAAACGGAGCCGCAATTATAAACGATATTTCTGGAGGTAGTTTGGATGATAAACTATTTGAAACAGTTGCAAAGTTGCAAGTTCCGTATATTTTAATGCACATGTTGGGTACACCGCAAAATATGCAAGAAAATCCTATTTATGAAAATGTTACGAAGGAAGTAATTTCGTTTTTTGCCACTAAAATTCATCAATTGTATTTGTTAAAAGTAAACGATATAATTATTGATGTTGGCTTTGGTTTTGGTAAAACGAATGTTCATAATTTTGAACTTTTAAAAAATTTATCGCTTTTAAAAAATTTAGATGCGCCTATTTTGACAGGTATTTCTAGAAAGTCAATGCTTTATAAAACGCTTAATATTTCTGCAAAAGAGGCTTTAAACGCAACCACAACAGCAAATACAATAGCCTTGTTAAATGGTGCAAACATACTTAGGGTACACGATGTAAAAGAAGCTGTAGAAGCGGTTAAAATTGTGCAGCAATTGTAAATTTCATTACTTTTACCCAAAAAGCAATACCTATTTTATGTTAGATTTTATAAACTTTACTTTTTTAGACCTTATTGATATACTATTGGTAGCCCTACTTTTGTATTATACCTACAAATTACTAAAAGGCACGGTTGCAATTAATATTTTTATTGGTATCGCTTTTGTTTTTTTAATTTGGAAAATAACTCAGGCATTAAAAATGGAAATGGTAAGTGGAATTTTAGGCTACTTGTTGTCGGGCGGAGTTATTGCGTTAATTATTGTTTTTCAGCAAGAAATTAGAAAGTTTTTATTGATGATTGGTACTACCAATTTTTCAACGAACCGAAGTTTTTTAAAACAGTTAAAATTTTTAAAATCGGAAATAACTACGGAAACCGATGTTGATGTATTGCTAAATGCATCTAAAAACCTAGCAAAAACCAAAACAGGTTTGTTAGTTGTTATTGAACGAACAAACAGTTTGGATTTTTTAATAAACTCGGGTGATAAAATGAATGCGTTGTTAAACGAAGCGTTGTTAGAAAGTATTTTTTATAAAAACAGCCCGTTACATGACGGTGCAACAATAATTAGAGATAATCATATTGTTGCAACAAGGGTGGTTTTACCCGTTTCTGAAAGCACAAAAATACCCGCTAGGTTTGGTTTACGACACAGAGCAGCTATAGGCATTTCTGAAAAAACCGATGCCGTTTGTTTATTAGTTTCAGAAGAAACAGGAGAAATTTCGTATATAAAAGATGGCGGATTTGAATTATATGAAACCTATAAAGAGCTTTCAGAAAAACTAAAACAAGATTTAATTTCATAAAAAAAGCTCTCAATTTCTTGAGAGCCTTTTTTTATAACTTTTTTAGTATTTAAAAAAATTATTTTTTAGGTGCCATTTTAGACATAATTGCGTTTACAACAGCTCCGTATTTTGCTTGTTCTTCAGTACTTAATTTAGAAACTAATTCTTTACCTTTAGTCATTATTTCTTTACCTTTATTTGCTAATGCAGTAATTTTAGCTACATCTCCGTTTGCAGCAATGTATTCTTTTGCATAGTTAGCAAATGCAGTTAAGTTTTCTGTAACAGCAGGATTAGAGAACTCAGGAATTTCAACTCCTTCTAAAATAGTTCCAGATACTAATTCTTTTGCGTCATTAACTAAATCTTCTGCACCTTCTTTTACTTCATTTGCAGCGTCTTCAGTAGCTTCTACAACGTTTTCAGTAGCTTCTACAGCAGCGTCTTTTAAATCACTTGCTCCTTCTTTTGTGTTTTTACATGCAGTAGTTAATAATAAACCTGCAACAAATACTGATAATACAATTCTTTTCATTTTTTTTGTTTTTTTTAGATTGAACGTGCAAATTTAACTTAAAATTTAGAGTAAACAAAAAAATAATTTGTATTGTTTATTTTTAAACAACTTTACTGCTAAACTGTTTGTCATATAGGTTTTTGTAATGTCCATTTTCTTTGTTAAGAAGCTCTGAATGAGTGCCTTGCTCAACGATTAAACCTTTGTCCATTACTAAAATTTTAGTTGCTTTTTTAATGGTTGCTAGCCTATGTGCAATAATAATTGAAGTTCTACCTTTTGTAATTTTATCAGTAGCATATTGAATCATTTTTTCGGCATTAGTATCTACCGAAGAAGTAGCCTCATCTAAAATTAAAATACTAGGATTGCTTACATAGGCACGTAAAAAGGCAATTAATTGTCGTTGCCCAGAAGATAGCATCACCCCACGTTCTTTGACATTATATTCATATTGGTTAGGTAGGCTCATAATAAAATTATGAACACCAATTTGTTTTGCTGCTTTTTGCACTTCTTCTAATGAAATAGAATCATTTTTTAATGTAATATTGTTAAATATAGAATCTGAAAAAAGGAAGACATCTTGTAAAACAACTGCAATTTGATTACGAAGCGATGTAATTTCGTATTCAGTAACATTCACATTATCAATTAAAATAGCACCACCGTCAATTTCGTAAAAACGATTAATTAAATTAATAATTGTTGATTTTCCTGCGCCAGTAGCTCCAACAATAGCAATAGTTTCGCCTTTGTTTGCAGTAAAGGAAATTCCTTTAATAACTTCTTCATCTTTTTTATAACTAAAACGAACGTTTTCAAACTGAATATTTCCTACAAGGTTGGTAACTTTTTTTGTTCCGTTTTTTGTAATGCTACTTTGGGTGTCTAACACCTTAAAAATTCGTTCTCCAGCAACAATTCCCATTTGTAATTGATTGAATTTATCGGCAATTTGTCGTAAAGGTTGAAAAAGCATTTCCGCCATTTTAATAAAGCCCATAATGGCACCAATGGTTATTGCGTTGTCGTTAATAACCTGAAAACCGCCATACCAAACTAACAAACCAATTGCAATTGACGATAAAACCTCGGCAATAGGGAAGAAAATAGAATAGTACCAAACCGTTTTTACGTGTGCTTTTTTATGTTTTTCATTAATTTCTTTAAAGTTATTGTACTCAATTTTTTCTCTGTTAAAAAGTTGTACAATTTTCATTCCAGTAATTCGCTCTTGAACAAATCCGTTAAGGTTCGCAACTTGGGTTCGTACATCTTGAAAAGTACCTTTTATAGCAATTTGGAAAAGTTTTGTAGCGTAAATTAAAATAGGTAAAACGGCTAATGAAATTAAGGCTAGTTGCCAGTTTATGGCAAACATTACAATAATAATTACAAGCATTTTTAGCAAATCGCTAATAATCATAAATAGTCCGCTGCTAAAAAAGTCGGCAATAGTTTCAATGTCGGAAACAACTCTTGTTACTAATCTTCCAACCGAATTGGTATCAAAGTACGCCATTTTGAACTGTAAAATATGACGAAATATTTTAGAACGCATATCTTTTATAATACTTTGGCCAACCCAGTTTGCAAAAAAGATAAAAATAAATTGAAGAAGAACTTCTATTAACAAAATACCAAGCATTAAACAAACGTAAAATAGAAGGGTGTTTGGATTTTTGGTATTCGTGAAATCGTCAACTGCTTTTATTAAAACATAAGGTCTTGCAGCAGAAAATAAAGCAAGTAAAATGGTAGAAAGTGAGGCAATAAAAAATTGAGTTCTGTAATTTTTTGCAAAACTCATTATTCGTAAAAATATTTTAATATCGAAGGCTTTTCCTGTTTTTTCTGCCATTTTTAAAGGTAATTATATTTTACTTGGGTTAAAAATAGTCCTTTTGCAGGGACTGATAAACCTGCATTGCTTCTGTTTTTACTTTGTATAATTCGTTTAAACTCGTCAACTGTTGTTTTTTCTAAACCAACATCTAGCAACGTGCCTACAATTGCGCGTACCATATTCCGTAAAAACCGATTTGCTGTAATGTAAAAAGTAAGTTCGTTTCCGTTTTGTTCCCATTTTGCTTCTGTAATGTTGCAGTTAAACGTATAAACATCAGTTTTTACTTTTGAAAAACATTGAAAATCTTCAAATTCCAATAACAGTTCAGCAGCTTTGTTCATTAATTCTAAATTTGGTTTTTGCGAGTGAATTTGCCACGAAGTGTCTAATAAAAAAGGATTTCTACCTAGCCAAATTTTATACTCGTAACTTCTGCTAGTAGCATCGAATCTAGCGTGTGCATCGTTTTCTACTTTTAGTAAGTTGTTAATGGCAATGTCGTTTGGTAAAATGGCGTTTAGTTTAAAAACAAAGTTTGTGCTTAGCTTTTTGTTAACATCAAAATGAGCAAACATTTGGGTAGCGTGTACGCCAGTATCGGTTCTTCCAGCACCAACAACTTCAATATTTTCTCGTAAAATAGTGCTTACGGCGTTGTTTATTTCTTCTTGTACAGAGCTAGCATCAGGTTGTGTTTGCCAACCGTGATAGTTTTTTCCGTGGTATGAAATTTCAATAAAATAGCGCAAGTAAATCGTTTTTTTTGAACCCCAAAATTACGGATTTTATTTTGTTATTCGTACTTTCGCTAGGTGAAGAAAATTTTACTATTAAGCGATACGCACGGTTTTATTGATGCCCAAATTTTAAAGTTTGTAAACCAAGCTGATGAGGTTTGGCACGCAGGCGATATTGGCGATTTAAAAGTAACCGATACTATAAAAGAAGCGAAAGTATTACGAGCTGTTTACGGAAATATTGATGGAAAAGATGCCCGATTAGAATTTCCTTTAGACCAAAAGTTTGAAGTAGAAAACGTTTCTGTTTGGATAACGCATATTGGCGGATATCCTAAAAAATACAATCAAAGAATTAGAGAGGAATTAAAGTTGAATCCGCCAAAAATATTTATTTCTGGGCATTCGCATATTTTAAAAATTCAGTTCGATAAGCAGTTGAATTTACTTCATTTAAACCCAGGTGCAGTTGGTAAACAAGGTTTTCATAAAATAAGAACCATGCTTCGTTTTGAGTTGGATAATGGAGATATTAAAAATATGGAAATAATTGAGCTATAAAATAAAAAAACCGAAACAATTGTTTCGGTTTTTATCGCACTAAATATACTAAGATGTTAGGCTTATCGTAATCTATCAGCAGATTTTACAAGATCTTCATCCTTTTTAATAGCGTTGTTTGCTAGTACAACTAGCAACACCACTACAATTGGTAAGAACATCCCAATACCCTTCTTAAAAACAGTTGTTTCTCCAGGTAGTGTTAGCGATAAATATATCAATAATCCTAATAAAAAAAAGTTTGTCAAAATGTTTAAGCGTCCTAAAACAAATTGTAATTGTCTCTTTTTAAACAAAAAGATAGTTACAACCGATAAAACAGCAGAAATACCAAATAATATGGGAATTATTTTTTGCGATAATTCGTCATTATTTAATAAATCTTTCGCAAAAGTAACAAGGTTATTGTTTGTCCAAATATCAAAAACAAATGGTAAACCGCCAGCCACTATTGCTGCCACAAATAAATAAATAGATTGTATTCTTTGAATCATATTTAATAAATGAAAGGCAAAAGTAATATTTCTTTTTTTTAAAAAGAAACTTTGTGTTTTAAAATAAATTTATATATTTGCTTTGTTATTTTAACTACACAAATATAATTGTATATTATCTGTACAATTTTTTCAAACAAACAAATTCACATTCTTAACACAAAATAATTTAAGAATTTTTAATTAACTTATATATACATAAATGTTCGAAATCACAGAACTAAAAGCAAAAAACCTTGTTGAGTTGCAGGATATTGCTAAAACCCTCGGGTTGTCTAAAACAAGTAAATTTAAAAAGTTAGATTTAGTATATCAAATTTTAGATGCTCAAGCTTCAAGTCCTACTAAAGTAGATGCCATAGAAGAAAAAACAGTTGCCTTAAAACCTAAAAGAAGGCGTGTTGCTAAAAATGTTCCTAAAGAAGAAAAGCCAATAAGCACAACGCCCCCTGTTAAAGAGCAGCCACAAACATTACCTCCATTACAACCTGAAAAAAATACTATTCAAGCAAAAAAGGAAGATGCGAAACAGCAAGAGCCTTTACCAGCAAAAAAAGAGGTTGTAGAAAAGGTTGCAGATAAAAAAGAAAACGCGGTTGTAAATAATAAACAGCGAAATAATAATGGTCAGCACCAAAATAATAGAAATAAAAATACTCAAAATAACAGTAAAGATAAAGTAAACGGAAATCATAAAAATGGAAACCGTTATAAAGACCCTGATTTTGAGTTCGATGGAATTATAGAAAGCGAAGGTGTTTTAGAAATGATGCCCGATGGTTACGGTTTTTTACGTTCTTCCGATTATAATTACTTATCGTCTCCTGATGATATTTATGTTTCTCAGTCGCAAATAAAACTTTTTGGTCTTAAAACAGGCGATACCGTTTTAGGAAATGTGCGTCCGCCAAAAGAAGGAGAAAAATATTTTCCTTTAATTCGAGTGTCAAAAATTAACGGATTAAATCCAAATATTGTAAGAGATAGAGTTTCCTTTGAGCATTTAACGCCATTATTTCCTCAAGAAAAATTTAATCTTGCCGAAAAAGGAAGTTCCCTTTCAACAAGAATTATTGACTTGTTTTCTCCAATAGGAAAAGGGCAACGTGGTATGATTGTGGCACAGCCAAAAACAGGGAAAACCATGTTATTGAAAGACGTTGCAAATGCCATTGCGGCAAATCATCCAGAGGTGTATCAAATAGTTTTATTAATTGATGAACGCCCTGAAGAGGTAACCGATATGAAGCGAAATGTACGGGGAGAAGTAGTGGCATCTACTTTTGATGAACCTGCAGAAAAGCACGTTCGTGTTGCAAATATTGTGTTAGAAAAAGCAAAGCGTTTGGTAGAATGTGGACACGATGTGGTTATTTTGTTAGATTCTATTACGCGTTTGGCAAGAGCTTACAATACCGTTGCACCGGCTTCTGGTAAAATTTTATCGGGAGGTATTGATGCAAATGCGTTGCACAAACCGAAACGTTTTTTTGGCGCGGCTCGTAAAATTGAAAACGGAGGTTCGTTAACAATTATTGCTACGGCGTTAACCGATACAGGTTCTAAAATGGATGAAGTTATCTTTGAAGAATTTAAAGGAACGGGTAATATGGAACTTCAATTAGATAGAAATATTGCTAATCGTAGAATTTATCCTGCTATTGACTTGGTAAAATCGAGCACAAGACGAGACGATTTACTACTTGAAGAACAAAACTTACAGCGTATGTGGGTGTTAAGAAAGTATTTAGCCGATATGAACCCTATTGAAGCAATGGAGTTTATAAACGATAAAATAAAGTTTACAACCAATAATGAAGAGTTTTTAATGTCTATGAATGGGTAGTTTGTAAAAGCCTATTTTTAAATAATAAATTTAAAACGCTGCTTTTTAATAAAAGTAGCGTTTTGTTTTTTAAAGCTTTGTTAATAGTATTTTAAATGTAGTTCCTTCGTTTATTTTAGATTCTTTTACTGAAATTTCTCCATTGTGATAATTTTTAATAATCCGTTTTGAAAGCGATAAACCCAAACCCCAACCTCGTTTTTTAGTTGTAAACCCGGGTTTAAAAATTTGCTTTAAATTGGCTTTGGTAATTCCTTTGCCTGTATCTGAAACTGTAATTTCTATATATTTTACACTGCCTTTAATTTGTAGGCTTACTTTTCCTTTTCCTTGCATTGCATCAATGGCATTTTTAACTAAATTTTCAATTACCCAACCAAAAAGTTCCGTGTTAATGTTGCTATAAAGTTTTTCTTTTGGAGCCGAAAAAATAAATTCTATTTGTTTTGAACTACGCGATTTTAAATACTCAAAAGCTATTTTTGTGGTGCTAATAATTTCTTGCGTATTTAATTTTGGAACAGAGCCAATTTTAGAAAATCGATTTGCAATGGTGTTTAATCGGTCAACATCTTTTTGCATTTCTAAAATGTGCGAGTGGTTTACATTTTCCGATTTTAAAATTTCAATCCAACCTAAAAGTGAAGAAAGTGGTGTGCCAATTTGGTGAGCCGTTTCTTTTGCCATTCCTGTCCAAAGTTTGTTTTGTTCAGCAATTTTGTTTGAATTAAAAAATAAGTAAACAACCGATAAAAACAGCAGTAAAATTAAAATCAAAGCTAACGGATAGTAAGTTAGTTTGTTTAATAAATCGGAATTTTTATAGTAAATGTATTCGGTAACATTGGCATATTTTACCTCAATCGGTTCGTTTTGAGATTTCATAATTGCCAATTGCGCTTCTAAATATTTTGGATTCTTGGTTTTGGTAGAATCTAAATTATAAAACTCTTTTATAGTTCCGTTGCTGTTTACTAAAATTCTGGGTATATGTTCGCTACTATTTATTATTTTTAAAGGAAGTGCGGCACTTTCATCTAGTCCTCTTTCATTTAGTTCTTGAATGGCTTCGGCAAAAATTGTCATTTTAACACGCTCTTCTTCTTTAAATTTTTTAAAAAAGTTGTACGTGTTCCATAAAATAAGTGAAACAATTATAAACGAAATAAAAATACTTATTCGTTTAAGCAGTAAAGTATGTTTAAAAAAAAGCATTTTCAAATATAAGTATTTAAAGAAATAAAATATTTTATAAATTGATAGTATATTTACGTCATTAAAAATAATAAATATGCTTTCAATAAATCCAAAAGAAATTTCAACTGGAGAACTGCATGGTTATTTGCTTGGTGCCATTGCTCCAAGACCCATAGCCTTTGCAAGTACGGTTGATGAAGAAGGAAACCCTAACTTATCGCCGTTTAGTTTTTTTAATGTATTTGGGGCAAATCCGCCAATATTAATTTTTTCGCCAGCAAGAAGAGTTCGAGGAAACACTACAAAACACACCTTGGAAAATGCTATAGCAACAAAAGAAGTGGTAATAAATGTGGTAAATTATGCTATTGTACAACAAATGTCGCTCAGTAGTACGGAATACCCAAAAGGCGTAAATGAGTTTGAAAAGGCAGGTTTTACCATGTTAAGGTCGGATATAGTGAAACCGTTTCGAGTGGCAGAATCGCCAGTGCAGTTTGAGTGTAAAGTAAACGATATTATTTTTACAGGAGAAGAAGGTGGCGCAGGAAATTTAATTGTTTGTGAAGTGGTAAAACTACATATTTCGGAAGATGTTTTAGATGAAAATGGAAATATAGACCAACATAAAATAGATTTGGTTGCCAGAGCGGGAGGAAGTTATTATTCAAGAGCTAAAGAAGGTTTTTTTGAAATACCAAAACCTATTTCAACCTTAGGAATTGGTGTTGACGCAATTCCTTCAGAAGTTAGAAATAGTACGGTTTTAACAGGTAATAACTTAGGTATGTTGGGCAATGTAGAACAATTGCCTACAAAAGCAGCTGTTGATAACTTTGCACAATTAAACCTTAGTTTTGTAGGTGCAGAAATTGAGAAAAAACATAAATTTGCACAAGAATTTTTAAATAAAAACGATGTAGAAAGTGCTTGGAAAGTGCTTTTAATTAAATAATAGAGTAATTTTATGGAAGTTATTGGAAAAGTAAAACTAATAAGCAAAGAACAAACATTTGGTAATAACGGTTTTAGAAAACGTGAATTGGTAGTAACTACAGACGAGCAATATCCACAAATGATTTTAATTGAATTTGTACAGGATAAATGCGATTTGCTAAACAATTTTTCAGTTGGGCAAGATGTAAAAGTGTCAATTAATTTACGAGGAAGAGAATGGATAAACCCAGAAGGCGTTGCAAAATACTTTAATTCAATCCAAGGTTGGCGAATTGAAAGTTTGGCTTCAACTCCAGTTTCTGAAAACAATTTACCACCAGTAGATCAATTTGAATCGGCGTCCGATTTAAGCTCAGATGATGAGCCAGACGATTTGCCGTTTTAATTATAAAAAAGTAAATGAAAACAGAAAGAGCACTATAAATTAGGGCTCTTTTTTATTTTTTAGGCATTGGTCCACGAAGGTGAATAATTAATCCGTTTAAAAAATTTCGTAAAATTTGGTCTCCACACTCCATATATTTTGGGTGTTCTTCATTTCTAAAAAAAGCATTTAATTCGGACTTAGAAACTTTAAAATCTACCAAAGCACAAATTTCTACAATGTCAGTATCACGCAACTTATGAGCTACACGTAGTTTTTTAAAAATATCATTATTGGTTAAACCCATACTATAAATTGTAAAATTAATTAGTCTACTACGCTAAAAATAGCCCAAGCGTAAACAGCGAAGCGTAAAAAACGGAACAAACCAAATAAAACAACGTTTTTAAATGGATATTTTATCATTCCGGCAGCCACACAGGTAATTGAAAAAGGGATGGGCAATAAAGCTCCTACAATAATTAAAAAACCACCCCATTTGCTGGTGTTTTTTAAATTTTTAGCCATTTTTACCTCCAAATATTCTTTTACACTTTTAATTTTAAGTATAATTTTTCCTATAAAGTAAGAAATTAGTCCACCTGTATATGATAAAGTAGCTAGTAAGGATAAGTTTAAGATAGGATTTGCCGTTTTTTTAGACCAAGCAATAAAAATTTCTGGCGGAATTAATCCTAAAAGAGTTTCCGAAATAAAAAAGGTAACCAAAATACCAACTCTAGAAAAAGTTTCGGTAATGTGTTGTAGCCCGTCATTAATATTGTACACATATTTGTTGAATAAAATCAACCCACCAATTACTAAAACTATAGGAATAAAAGCTTTTTTTAAGCTTTCTAAAATAAACATATAAAAGCCCGTTCGTGCATAATAATTATGCATTAGCTTAAACTTTTCTGCTTTTGTTTTCTTTCTCTTTTTTGTCATTTTCACTTATGTAAATAAGTTGTAGGCAAATATAGGCAAGTTAAAAGATATAAATCAATAAAAGAATTATAATTGTAGTGCTTTTATGGCTGCTTCGGCACAACGTTCTCCGTCCATAGCTGCTGAAACAATTCCTCCTGCGTAGCCAGCACCTTCTCCGCAAGGAAATAAGCCTTTAATTTCTGGATGTTCTAAGTTTTCTTTCCTAGGAATGTTTACAGGTGAAGAAGTTCTTGATTCCACACCAATTACGTTTGCTTCTGAAGTGTAATAACCGTACATTTTTTTTCCGAAGGCATCAAAACCTTTTCGCAATGGACTTCCTATTAATTTGGGTAATAAAGAATGAAGTGGAGAAGAATGTAAACCAGGCTGATATGAAGTGCTGTTTAAAGAAGTTGATAAGCGTCCTTCAACAAAATCGGTTAGCCGTTGTGCTGGGGCAACTTGCGATTTTCCACCTGCATTGAAGGCTAATTTTTCTAAATCTTTTTGAAATTCTAATCCTTTTAATGCGCCAAATGCTTCATATTTAGGTAAATCTTTATCAATATTAATTTCAACAACAATCCCAGAATTTGCAAATTTATTATTTCGTTTTGAAGGCGACATGCCGTTTACAACTACTTCGCCATTTGCCGTTGCGGCAGGTACTATAAATCCGCCAGGGCACATACAAAAAGAATACACGCCTCGGTTGTTGACTTGTTGTACCAAGCTGTAGGCTGCGGCAGGTAATAATTCGTTTCTTTGCCCAGAACAATGGTATTGAATGCTGTCAATAATTTCTTGAGGATGTTCCACACGAACGCCCATTGCAAACGATTTTGCTTTTAACTGAATGTTTTTCTTGTGTAACAGTTCGTAAATATCTCTTGAAGAATGCCCTGTGGCTAAAATAACCGAGGTTACATCAAATTCTTTTCCGTTGTTTAACTGAATGACTTGTATGGAGTTGTTTTTAATTTTAAAATCGGAAACTCGGCTGTTAAAATGTATTTCGCCACCAAAATTTATAATGGTTTCCCTAATGTTTTTAATAATTTTTGGGAGTTTATTAGTACCAATATGAGGGTGAGCATCAATTAATATTTGTTCGTGTGCGCCATGAAAAACTAAGTTTTCAAAAATTCTACGAACATCGCCACGTTTTAAACTTCGGGTGTATAATTTTCCGTCAGAATACGTACCTGCACCACCTTCGCCAAAACAGTAGTTAGAATCTTCGTTTACAAAATGATTTTGATTGATGGCTTTTAAATCTCTACGGCGATCTTGCACATTTTTTCCGCGTTCTAAAACAATGGGTTTGTAGCCAAGTTCAATACAACGTAGGGCGGCATACATTCCTGCAGGACCAAAGCCAATTATATGAATTTCTTTTGCTTTAGAAACATCTTTGTATTCAAAAATATAGTCCGACTTTTCAGGAACAGATTCGTTAATATAAACAGCTACTTTGTAATTAAAAACAATGTCTTTTTTACGAGCGTCAATGGATTTTCGTAAAATTTTTATCCCTTTTATATGGTTAGGGTCAATTGTTAATTTTTCGGTTGCTTTTTTAAGTAAAATTTCAGTATCTTTTTCTTCAACTAAATTTACTCGAAGCTGTAGCTCTTGTATCATAAGTACAAAATTAATTAATAAAATGAAGAAAAATAGGCTATGTAAAAAATATATAGTTTTATTTTTGTAAAGATGATTTGGCTTACTGAAAATATAGAATTTCCTGCATACGAAACCGCAAATGAAGATGGCGTTATTGCTTTGGGAGGCGATTTATCTTCAAAAAGGTTAATTCACGCCTATAAAAATGGAATTTTTCCTTGGTATTGCGAAGGCGAACCTATAATTTGGTATTGCCCACCAAAACGTATGGTTTTGTTTCCAAATGAGGTAAACATTTCTAAATTAATGCGTAAAATTATAAATAAGAATGAGTTTTTAATTACTGAAAACAAGGCTTTTGAACAGGTTATTTACAATTGCAAAAATATAAATAGAGGCGATGATTTTGGCACTTGGATAACAGACGATATGCAACAAGCCTATATTAATTTGCATAAAAAAGGTTTTGCAAAATCGGTTGAAGTTTGGCAAAATAACAAACTTGTTGGAGGTTTGTATGGGGTAGATTTAGGTGTTGTTTTTTGCGGCGAAAGTATGTTTAGTAAAATTAGTAATACTTCTAAGTTGGCATTTATTCATTTAGCACAAAGCGGTAATTATAAATTAATTGATTGCCAAGTTTATAATAGTCACTTAGCAAGTTTAGGTGCTAGAGAAATTGAAAGAAATTGTTTTTTAAGCTTTTTAAAAGCTTAATTTTACAAATAAAATCCGAGAGGATTTTCGTAAGTAGGTAAGGACTAACAATAAATTATATGCGGTGTTGTGTGCAGTATTTTTACTTATTTTTCAATTCCTAGCCATTTAAAATCTCTTAGTCTGTTAGGGAAATGCTTCTTGTTTTCTATTTTTTGATTAATCATATGTGATATGCTTGTTAATATATCATATCTATTTGTATACAATCTTTTTTTAATTTTTATCTTCTCGCAATAACCATCTAAAAAGTTAAAAAAATCAAGACTGCTTTCACTAAGGCTTTGTTCAAGTTCTTGAAGTTGTTCAATGCTTATTACAAGTAAAGGTTTAATTAATTGATATTTGTTTTTCTTAGATATATTATACTTATTAAGTAAACTATCAAATTTTTTTCTTAAAATAAAACTAAATGCTCCAGAAGTTAAAATGTCTTCATTTACTACAATGGCTGGATAAATATGTACTTTTCTCTTTAGATTCAAAGTTTTATCATTAAGGAGATGTTTATAAGAATGAAAATCATTAATCGTTTTGGCTACTAATTGTTCTAATCCAAATTTTTCGTAAAAACTACTCAAGTCTAAATCTATAAAACTTTTAGTATCAATCACTGATTTATAACCATCTACCATATTGATATAGTTACTTTTAACTTCTGCTAAAAAGACCTTTTGACCTTTTGAAATATAAATATCAGCAATTTCAATTGTATTATTATCTTTGTACTTTAATTTCAGTCCTTCATATTTTTTAATAACATATTTAGAATTATTTTTTAAAGAAAACTCAATAATTTCAATTACTATATTTTCGAAATAGCTTGTTCCAATAAAGTCTCCCCAATCAGACCTTTTATAATTTGTTTTAATTTTTAGGTAATCAAACCAAAAATCATTTAAGAAAAGAGAATATACTTTATTTAATAACATTTTGGTATCTAAAATAATATAAGACTCATAGTCTTCTTTACCTTCAAATTTTATTTTAAATAACGGATTTTTTTTGAGTGCCAAAAAATCTAAGGTTTTTATGTTTTTATGATCAATAACTTTTTGTGGAATGACGTTACTGAAACTATTTAAAATATTAATTGCAATTTTTTCTTTTTTTGGGATAATTAGGTAGTTTATTTTTAGATTCACATCGAAACTAGAAAAATAATTATACACAAAGTGTTTAAAAAGTGTTTTAATGTTCTTAGAGCCAAATTTTTCAAGTGCATAATTATTAAAATGATTTGAGTAATTTAAATCGTTCTGAATTTTAGTAAAAAGGTACCAAGAACGATAAAAAGTAGTTAGTGGGTTCTCATTTAATAAATATTGATTAAAGGGTAAACTATTGAAAGCAGAAAATTCAAAAAAATCGATTTCTTGTTCTTTTAGTTCTTCTAGAGAGTATTTTTCAGATAAATCTAAAAATATTTCATTACAGATTAATAAATATTTAAAAATCCCGATTCTTTCATTCGGAGTATAAGTTGTTTTCTTTTCTTTTAGAAAGACATTCGAATTTATTATTTGATTTAGAGCGTATAAACAGGTTGTTCTTGTGAAAAGGGTGTGGTTCTCAGAGAAATTGTTAACGAAAAGGTTTTCAATTGGTTTGTAAAAAGATGTTTTAAGTTTTTGATTTTGATCGGTAATAGTTTTAATACATTCAATTTGTGTTTCAAAACTATTGTCTGTCCCAATTGAATTTTGTGGATTAAGAAGTGAATTAATTCGACTTATAGTAACTATTAATTCAGTTTTTGGAAGATGCCTTATTAAATCTAAAGGCTCTTTTGGAATTTCTAGTTTGTAAAACTCTGAATATTTAATTATTACTCCAATCACATATTTTTCTTTATAACTTAATTATTACTCTTTTTATTAGTGTTCTGGATATTGCATACAACTATCGATTTCACTCTTATGTCTTTAAAGTTAGTTGCTTTGTAAATGAATGGTTTTTCGGCTATTTGTTTTGTTCTTTCCGAAACTAATTTTACAAGTTTTTTGAGTAGGTACTTGATTTATTCTTTTTTACCCAATATTCTAAAATTCTTGCGAATTGAATGTCGGCTGTTCGTGTCCAAATTATATTGCGTTTAGCCATTCCAGATTTCTTTTGTCCATAGCTTCTTGAGAAATCAGTTTTCCGTTAGTAATATCTTGTTCACTCATTTCTAGTATTATTTTTTGCTCTTTAGTTAATTCAATGATGTCCGATTCTGAAGAACTAGATGTAATTAAATTATCAAGTGCAACTAAAAAATCTTTATTTTTAATGGAAAAATTTCATCAATTAGTTCATTTTTTATTTTATCAACTGCTGTCATAACTATAAATTTGTATTCAAATATCTGAAAAAAAAGTTATTTTTCCTAAATACTGTATAACCATTTAATACTCCCAAATTTTAATAGGTGTTTTCTTTTGTTGATGTATGTCGTTTCCACTAATTTTATCCCAAAATCGTCCACCAACAATTTGTTCTACATCGTAGGTGCAAACTAAATAATCTTCTATTTTTCCGTTAATTTTTTTGTTTTCCATTTCAAAGGTCCATAAAGATAATTTCCCTTTATTGTCTTCTGCTAAAACACTTTTTACAAAAGCGTGAGGAACGGGAACATCTATCCCGTATTTATCGGTTGGGTTTCCTATGGTGTTTATCTTTTTGTCGAAATAAAAAATAGGAGCTGTTAAAACATAGGTTTCTAAAATTTCTTCTTTTTTATTTAAAATTCGAATGGCGCGTTCTAATTTATTCCACATTCCTCTGTTAAAATATGGTTTTTGAGGCGACATGTTAGAGAGTAAAAACGTTTCACTATTTTGAATGTCTTGAATATCTTGGTTTGCACTTGCTACTAAATGTCCTCTGTCGTAGCCACTGCCTTTGTAGGCGTTTAAACCGGCTCTAAACCTTCTTGGAATTCTTATATCGGCTCTAAAATTATCCATTCGGTCAACTTCACTTAAAATATAATCGTTTCTGTTTATTATTTCAAGTGTCCATTTTGCTTGTCTGAAATACCAAGAGTAGCCAATGGTAAAGTATCTTCCTGTTAAAATTTCATCGCAAGTTGGCGCGCCGTATCTTAGTTCGGGTTGTATTTGAAAAGGATTATTCATTGTTTTAAAAAATTTTAACGTTTATAAAATAGTAGTTTCAATTGAAATTAATATAAAGATACTTGTTTTTAATTTAGTAAATTGTTTTTCAGGTTATTATAACTTTATTTTAAAATTATCATTTATTTAAAACAGTATGAAATTACTGAAAAGAACTACTTTTTTAGGTTTTATAACTCTTTGAAAATTAAGATGTTTTTAAGGGGGGCTTTTTATTTAAAAAAAAGAAACTACTTTTGCACTTTATTTGCATTGTAAAATATTAGGGTGCAAAAGTTGAAAATTGAAAACGGATTATGGCAAAGAATTTAGTAATTGTAGAGTCGCCAGCAAAGGCAAAAACAATAGAAAAGTTTTTAGGGAAAGACTTTCAGGTAGAATCTAGTTTTGGTCATATTGCAGATTTGCCTTCTAAAGAATTAGGAATAGATGTTGATGGGAATTTCAACCCAAAATATATAGTTTCTAGCGATAAAAAAGCAATAGTAAAAAAATTAAAAGATTTAGCAGCAAAAGCCGAAACAATTTGGTTAGCAAGTGATGAAGATAGGGAAGGAGAGGCAATTGCTTGGCATTTAAAAGAGCAGTTAAAACTTAAAGATGCAAATACAAAGCGTATTGTTTTTCACGAAATTACTAAAAAAGCCATTTTAAACGCAGTTGAAAATCCTAGAGATATAAACTACAATATGGTGAACGCACAACAGGCACGTAGAGTGTTAGATAGGCTTGTTGGGTATAAGTTATCGCCCGTTTTATGGCGCAAGGTAAAAGGAGGCTTGTCGGCAGGTAGGGTGCAGTCTGTAGCGGTTCGGTTAATTGTGGAAAGAGAGCGTAGCATTATTAATTTTAAACCTGAAACGTATTTTAAAGTAGTTGCAGAGTTTTCAAATGCTGAAGGAAAAATATTTAAGGCTTCAATACCTAAAAATTTTGATTCTAAAAAAGAGGCGGAAAGCTTTTTACAATCGTGTGTAAAGGCAGATTTTTCTATTGCCGATTTAACAAAAAAACCGGCAAAAAAATCGCCAGCACCACCTTTTACAACCTCTACTTTACAGCAAGAAGCCTCTCGTAAATTAGGCTTTCCAGTAGCCAAAACAATGCGGGTAGCACAGCGTTTGTACGAAGCCGGTTTCATTACCTATATGAGAACCGATAGTGTAAATTTATCGGTGGATGCAAGGAACGATGCACAAGAAGAAATTACAAGTTACTACGGAAAGCAATATAGCAAACAGCGTGTTTTTAAGTCGAAAACAAAAGGTGCACAAGAGGCACACGAAGCCATTCGTCCTACAAGCATGAAAATGCACACGATAAATACTGAGTACGACCAAGACAGGCTGTACGATTTAATTTGGAAAAGAACATTGGCTTCGCAAATGAGTGATGCCGAATTAGAACGTACCAATGTTAAAATTGAAAATTCTGAAAACGAGAAAATTTTCACTGCAAATGGTGAAATGATAAAGTTTGACGGATTTTTAAAAGTATATTTAGAAGGCACTGATAATGAAGATGAAGAACAAGCAGGAATGTTGCCAAATCTAAAAGTTGGCGAAAAGTTAGACTACACTTTTATTAGTGCAACACAGCGTTTTACAACTCCGCCATACAGGTTTACAGAAGCATCATTAGTAAAGCAGCTGGAAGAACTGGGTATTGGACGCCCATCAACTTATGCACCAACAATTTCTACGGTACAAAAAAGAGGCTATGTAGAAAAAGGGCAAAATGAAGGGGAAGAAAGAACGTATGAGCAATTAATTTTATCGAACGGAGCAGTTAAAAGTAGCATTTTAATCGAAAAAACAGGAGCTGATAAAAATAAATTAGTGCCTACGGATATTGGGAATATTGTAAATGACTTTTTAGTGGCAAACTTCTCAAATATTTTAGATTTTGGTTTTACGGCAAAGGTGGAATCTTCTTTCGATGATATTTCTGAAGGAAATGAAGATTGGACGAAAATGATAAAAACTTTCTACACAAAATTCAATGAAAATGTAGAAGATGTAAAAGAAAATGCTGAAAGAGAAAGTGGAGAGCGTATTTTAGGGAAGCATCCAAAATCTAGTAAAACTGTGCTAGTTCGTTTAGGTAAATTCGGACCTATTGCACAAATTGGTGCTCCAGAAGATGAAGAAAAGCAGTATGCAAGTTTAAATAAAGACCAAAATTTAGGAACCATAACTTTAGAGGAAGCGTTGGAATTATTTTTGCTACCAAAAACTTTAGGAACGCACCAAGGTGAAGAGGTAATTGTTTCAAATGGGCGATTTGGACCTTACATTAAATTTGGAACTATGTTTGTTTCTTTAGATAAGAACGAAAACCCAATGGAAGTAGATTTGGTAAGGGCGCAAGAGTTAATCACAGCTAAACAACAGGCGGACGCACCAATTGCAGAGTATCAAAACTTACCTGTTCAAAAAGGTGTTGGGCGTTTTGGACCCTTTATAAAATGGAATTCAATATTTATTAACGTAAGTAAAAAATACGATTTTGATAACCTTACTTTTAATGATGTAGTAGAACTTATTGAAAGCAAAAAACAAAAAGAAATAGAAAAGGTAATTCATAATTGGGAAGATGTTGGTATTCGTCTAGAAAAAGCACGTTGGGGTCGTTTTAACGTAATTAAAGGCAAAACTAAGGTTGAACTACCAAAAACAACTGTAATAGAAAAGCTATCTAAAGAAGACGCTGTGAAACTCATAGAATCCAAAACACCAAAAAAAAGAGCGACTAAAAAGAAATAAATTTTATATTTTTTAATGAATACTGATTTTTTAAGCCCTGTAAAAGACAAAATAATAGCACATACTGTTTTACAATCTCCCCAGATTTTTGGAAAAAACATAAGTGTTCATTCTAAAGCAAATGGAGTTCCAACTTTAGAGGGAGTTAAAATTGCAATTTTAGGAGTAGAAGAAGATAGAAATGCAATAGATAATCAAGGTTGTGGAGAAAATTTACATGAAATAAGGAAGCATTTGTACCAATTATTTTTAGGAAATTGGACAACTAAAATAGCCGACTTAGGAAATATTAAAAAAGGAAACACAGTTGATGATACTTATTTTGCAGTTTCCGAAATTGTTTCAAGCTTAATTAAACAGCAAATTATACCTATCATTATTGGTGGTGGTCAAGAAATTACCTATGCCAATTATCGTGCGTATGATAATTTAGAACAAACTGTAAATTTAGTTTCGGTGGATAGTAGATTCGATATTGGTAGTATTGAAGATACGTTACATTCACGCTCCTATTTAAGTAAAGTTATTATGCAAAAGCCTAATAATTTGTTTAATTTCAGCAATATTGGGTATCAAACGTATTTCAATTCACAGGAAGAAATAAGTTTATTGGAAAACTTGTTTTTTGATGCATATCGTTTAGGTGAAGTAAAAAATATTGAACTGATAGAACCTATTATGCGAGACGCGGATATTGTTAGTATTGATATTGGTGCGGTTCGCCAAAACGAAGCACCTGCAAATAATAACGCTTCTCCAAACGGATTTAATGGCGAAGAAATTTGTGCCATCGCTCGGTATGCGGGTATAAGCGATAAAGTTACATCGTTTGGTATTTATGAATACAATTCAAAGTTTGATGCTAATTGTCAAACAGCCCATTTAATTGCTCAAATAATTTGGTATTTTATAGAAGGTTTTAATTTCAGAGCAAAAGATTATCCGTTTGTAACAAAAGAAAATTATCAAAAATTTACGGTAGTATTAGAAGATGATGACCCTATTACTTTTTATAAGAGTGATAAAACGGGCAGATGGTGGATGGAAATAAATATTATTTCAAATAATAAATACAAAAGACATGCGTTAATACCATGTACGTATCAAGATTATAAAGATGCGGTTGCCCAAAAAATACCAGAAAGGTGGTACAAGGCATTAAAAAAAATGTAAAAAGAACTAAACAAATTGATTGTGTATTAGTAAAATAAGTAATAGTTTTACGCACTTTTTTAGGAAAGATATTTTATAAATATGAAAAAAATAATAGTATTTACATTATTAATAGCTGTAATTTACAGTTGTGGGTCTAATGATAGAGGAGAATTAGTAGGTGTGAAGTCAACACGAAAATGGTTTGCAGAAAAGCCATTTGGGGCGGTTTTAATACCTGGAGGTTCGTTTACAATGGGTAAACAAGATGAAGACCCTCTAGGAACTATGAATGCACCTACACGAACAGTAACCGTTCAGCCATTTTATATGGACGAAACAGAAATTACAAATAGCGAGTATAAAGAATTTGTGTATTGGGTAAGAGACTCTATTACAAGAATGAAGCTAGCTTATCAAGCAGAGTTTGCAGGAGTAATAAATAACAACTCTACAGGTACAAGTAACCGAGCTAGTGGAATTCAAAAATATGCATTTAAATCTTCTGATACTACAAAAGCATCAGCTTACGAGAAGTATATGCAAGAAAATTATTACGATTTAGGCGAAGGTTTGGATTCTTTAAAACCATTAAATTGGGAAGAAGATATTATATGGGATAAAAGCGAATATCCAGATGTAGATTATGTTGAGGTAATGGATTCTTTATATATTAAAAGTGACGAAGCCTTAAATGGAATAAGAACCTTTAATACCAAGTTTTTAAATTACAGGTATTCTTATTTTGATAACGAACAAGCTGCAAGAAAAGGAAAAAACAGAAAAGAATTTTTAAAGCATGAAGTACTAAATATTTACCCAGATACTACGGTATGGATTAAAGATTTCAATTATTCTTATAACGACCCAATGCACCAAGAATATTTCGCACATCAAGCGTATGAAGATTACCCTGTTGTAGGGGTTAATCAACGTCAGGCGAAAGCGTTTTGTAATTGGAGAACAAAAAAGAAGAATGATTACCAAAAAACAAAGAAAAAGTTAGGGCTAGTGCCTGCTTTTAGGTTACCAACCGAAGCAGAATGGGAATATGCTGCAAGAGGAGGTTTACAATACAGTAAATACCCTTGGGGAGGGCCTAACATTACAAGTGATAGAGGTTGCTTTTTAGCAAACTTTAAACCTGTGCGAGGAGATTATGCCGCAGATGGTGCATTATATACTGTTGAAGCAAAATCTTATAATGCGAATGATTACGGATTGTATAATATGGCCGGGAATGTTTCTGAATGGACAGCTACTGCATATAATCAAATGTCTTACTATATGGGATCTACAATGAACCCGAATGTAGAAGATAAAAACAATACAAAAAAAATAATAAGAGGTGGTTCTTGGAAAGATACTGCGTATTTCTTAGAAGTTGGTTCTCGTGATTGGGAATATGCTGATACTGCTAGAAGTTACATTGGCTTTAGAACCGTTCAAGATTATTTAGGACCTGTAAAAAATTAACAAAACAATATATTAACCTTTATTAAAATCAAAAAAAATAATTAAATTTTTAAGCTATGGCACAATCAAAGTCTTACAAAAAAACAATGAACTTCTTTTATGGTATGGGAGCTGCAGTAGTAATTGTTGGGGCATTATTTAAAATTCAACATCTCTCTTTTGGTCCTTTAACAGGTGGTTTAATGCTAACTATAGGGCTAATAACAGAAGCAATAATATTTGCAATTTCAGCTTTCGATGCACCAGAGGAAGACTTGGATTGGACTAAAGTATATCCAGAGTTGGCTGATGGAACAAGCACAGGAAAGAAAAAAGTAGAAACTCCAACCGATGCACAAGGATTATTATCTAAAAAATTAGATGAATTATTAAAAGAAGCAAGATTAGATGCAGATTTAATTTCTAGTTTAGGAAGCAGTATTAAAAACTTTCAAGGAGCTGCAGAGGGTTTAACTTCGGCAACAGAAACCGTAGCTTCAACAAACAAATACAACGAGCAAATGTCTTTAGCAGCAGTAAAATTAGAATCTTTAAATAGTTTATACCAAGTTCAAATGGAAAATGCAGATAAGCAAGCTGCTATAAATACAGAAATGGTAGAAAATTCTAAAAAGTTACAAGAACAAATGCAATCATTAGCAACAAACTTATCTTCGTTAAACGGAGTGTATGGTGGTATGCTTTCTGCAATGTCTAAAAATTAGTTTCATAGAGGAATAAAAATTTTAACTTAAAAAAACTAATTAGAATGGCAGGAGGAAAAATGTCCGCAAGGCAGAAAATGATAAACTTAATGTACTTAGTATTTATTGCAATGTTAGCAATGAATATGAGTAAGGAGGTTCTATCAGCATTTGGTTTTATGAACGAAAAATTAACCGAAAACAACGTATCAACAATTGAAAAAAACAATAGGGCTTACGAAGATTTAGCGACAAAAGCTTCAGAGCAGGCAGCTAAATTTGGTCCTTTAAAGTTACAAGCAGATAAAATTAAAGTATATTCTGCAGAGTTTTATACGTATTTAGAAGAATTAAAAGGAAAGATGACGGCTGATTTAGAAGATAAAAAAGCCTACGAGTCTATGGATAAAACCGATTTTTTAGACGAGCATTTCTTCAAAGGTGACAAATATACAGCAGAAGGACAAGCTTTTTTAGATAAAATTAATGCGTATAGAACCAATTTAATAACAGAGTTAGGTGAAAACAACAAGTTTAAAGATGTTATAGAAGAGCGTTTTAACACAAACGATGTTAAAAATAAAGATGGACAACAAATAAAATGGTTAGACTACCGTTATAAAGGTTTTCCTTTAGTGGCATCGTTAACAAACTTAACACAAATGCAAGCCGATATTAAAAATACCGAAAGTGATATTGTTACAGGTTTGTTAGGTGGTAAAATGGAAGAGGCATTGTCGTTAAATAACTATAAAGGAATTGTTGCGTTAGATAAAAATGCCTATTTCGCTGGTGAAAAAGTTACAGGTAAAATTGTTTTAGGGCGTTACGATGCAACGATGGTTCCAGATAATGTTGTTTTAAATGGGAAACCGTATGAAAACATTCAGTCTGGACAAGTAATTATAGATATGCCAGCAGGTAATGTTGGAAATCACGATATAAAAGGAACAATTTCTTTTATGCAAAATAAAGAAGTTGTAGAAGTGCCTTTCGAGAGTTCGTATTCTGTAATACCAGAGCCAAGTAATGCCGTAGTTTCTGCTGATAAAATGAATGTGGTTTATAGAGGTTTGGACAATCCTATTTCGGTTTCTTTACCAGGGGTGAGCGATAATAATTTAAAAGTTTCTGCAACAGGTGGTACTTTATCAGGTAGTGGCGGTAAATATGTGTTTAGACCAAGCTCAGGTAATTCTGCAGTGGTTAATGTAAGTGCTACTTTAAGTAGTGGAAAAAACAGTAAATTCTAAAGCTGAATTTAGAATTAAAGATATTCCTGCAGCAATGGGTTCTGTTAGAGGTCAGTACGGAGTGGTAAAAATGCCAAAAAGTAGTGCAGCAGGTATTATAGTAGGTGCAGGGCTACCAGATTTTTTATTCGATTTAAACTTATCAGTATCTAGTTTTAAAATAAAAATACCAGGAGAATTAACAGTTACAGTTAGTGGTACACAATTAAATTCTAGAGCAAAAGATTTACTAGCAAAAGCAAAAAAAGGAGATGTTATTACAATTTATGACATTGAAGCTAGTGTAACAAATTCTTCTTACAAGCTAAAACAAGTATTGCCTGTAAGTATTGAAATTACAAATTAATATATTATAAAATAGAGTAATATGAATTGGAAGCGTTTTTATATAGTTTTACTTGTACTTTTAACAGTAAATTTGGTAAGTGCACAGGCCAACTTGTTAAATGCTAAGAAGGTTGAGGATATTGGTAAAAAAACAAAAGAGCAGTTAGCAGTAGGGCAAGACAAACCTTTAGAATATGGTTATATTAACGACCGTGATGTATTGTGGTCTAAAGTAGTTTGGGAGTATGTAGATTTAGACCAAAAAATTAACTTACCATATTACTACCCAATTGATACAGTAAGTGCGCCAGAAAACAGACGCTCTTTGTTCGATACTCTTTTACGAGGTATAAAAATGGGAAAAATTACCGAAGTGTATTCTGATTCTTATTTTACAAAAAAGGTTAGTATTGAACAAATTAACGAATCGTTAGTAAATCAACGCCAAAATGGAGAGTATGTTGATAATTATAACATTACTTCTGATATGGTTAAAGGTTTTATGTTAAAAGGTGTTTGGTATTTTGATAAGCGTCAGGGAGAGTTAAAATACCGCTTGTTGGGTATTGCACCTATGGGGCCAGATGTACAAGCTTTGGGAGTTGATGAAATTGATGATTCTGATAATGTGTACGAGCTTTTTTGGGTATTTTTTCCATCGGCAAGGAATTTATTACACGAAGCTAAGGTGTTTAATCCTAAAAATTCGGCACACCCAATTTCATACGACAATTTGTTAAACGCTCGCCGATTTAACTCAATAATTGTAAAGGAAGAAAATATGTATGGCGATAGAAAAATTGAAGATTATATTCATCAAAATTCTTTGTTTCAGTTGTTAGAGTCTGAACGAATAAAAGACGATATTAGAAATAGAGAAATGGATATGTGGAATTACTAAAAATTCTACACTAAAAAAATATAGAAGCGTTTGCAATGTGCAAACGCTTTTTTTATTATAAAACAGTATTTTTGAACTTATGAAAGTTGATTATATAATTGTTGGTTTTGGGCTTGCCGGATTGGCTTTTGCAGAAAAATTAGAAAACCATAATAAAACGTACTTGGTTTTTGAAAACAATTCTCAAAATTCATCATTAGTAGCAGCAGGGGTTTATAATCCTGTTGTTTTAAAACGCTACACTTCTGTTTGGAACGGTCATCAGCAAATACAAAAATCCATTCCGTTTTACAAAAGTTTAGAGGAGAAGTTTCAAACTGAATTTCACGAGCAATTTTCAACTAAAAAAGTTTTTAAATCTGTTGAAGACCAAAACAATTGGTTTGAAGCTTCGGACAAACCAATGCTTTCCTTGTATATGAATGCTGTAATTGATAAAAGGAAAATAAACGGAGTTATTGCTAATTTTGGCTTAGGAGAACTTACAGGAACAGGACGAATTGACACGAAAAAATTAGTAGCAACGTACCGAAAGTATTTACAAGAGAATAATAAAATTCATTTTGAAAGTTTTGATTATTCTAAAATTGAATTTCAGGAAAACAGTGTGCAATATAAAAATATACAAGCAACAAAAATTGTGTTTTGCGAAGGCTTTGGAGTGTTAAAAAATCCGTTTTTTAATAAGCTTCCTTTAAATGAAGCCAAAGGAGAATTGTTAATTATTCACGCGCCAAATTTAACTATTGATTTTTTGTTAAAATCTACGCTTTTTGTGCTTCCGTTAGGAAATAATTATTACAAAGTGGGCGCAACGTTTAATTGGGTAGATAAAACCCAAAATCCTTCAGAAGAAGGAAAAAAAGAATTAATAGAAAAATTAAAAAAAGTAATTAACGTACCGTACACAATTATAAATCATACAGCAGGTATTCGCCCAACAGTAAAAGATAGGAAGCCTTTGGTGGGTGTACATAATAGGTATAAACAATTGGCTATTTTAAACGGTTTGGGTACTCGTGGGGTAATGATTGCACCAACAGTAGCCGAAAATTTATACAACCATTTAGAGAGTAATGAGCCTTTAAGTAGTGAAATTGATATAAAAAGGTTTGTGTAGTTATTTTTTCTTTTCTTTCGTTTTGGCATCAAAGGAAACAAACATGTTTATCCAAATAATTCTTGATAAGCGTAAAAAATAAGGAGTAAAAACAAGTAAGGTGATAAAAATAGTAATAAAACTTTGTAAAAGGGTAAGTTTTAAAAGTAGCTTAGTAATTATAAAAAAAGTGACAAAACCCACAACATTTAAACCGTAATTTACATACATTGCTCCAAAGTAAAAGGAAGGCTCTAACATGTATTTTTGGTTGCAATTAGGGCAGTTGTCGTACAGTTTTGTTATTTTTTTAGGGTGCAAGTTATACGGATGCTTAAAATAATCTCCTTCGTTACATTTTGGGCATTTTCCTTTAAAAATGCTATACAATTTTGTTCCTTTTTTTAACATCTATATAACTCTATTTTTTTAATTAGCTTTGCAGTTATAAAATTACGAATTTATGTTAAATGTACACAACTTAACGGTTTCTTTTATGGGGTCAGATTTATTTTCTGGTATTACCTTTAAGTTAAATAAAGGAGATAGAATTGGGTTGATAGGAAAAAACGGAGCAGGGAAATCTACATTACTAAAAGTGCTTTCTAAAGATATTGAAAGTAGTGGCGGTACTATGGCGTTTGATAAAGATGTGCGTATTGGTTTTTTGCGACAAGATATTGATTTTGTTCAAGGAAGAACCATTTTAGAAGAAGCCTATCAAGCTTTTGAAGAAATTAAAGAAATAGAATTAAAGCTAGAGGCTATAAACCATCAGTTAACTACTAGAACTGATTATGAAAGCGAATCGTACAATCAATTAATAATCGATTTAACAGAGCTTACAGAACGTTATGAATTGTTAGGCGGATATAATTACCAAGGCGATACAGAAAAAATTTTACAAGGTTTAGGTTTTAAGCGTGAAGATTTTGATAAACTTACGGATACTTTTTCTGGAGGTTGGCGAATGCGTATTGAACTGGCAAAATTACTTTTACAGAATAATGATATTTTATTGTTAGATGAGCCAACAAACCATTTAGATATTGAATCTATCATTTGGTTGGAAAACTTTTTAAAAAGTTACACAGGGGCAATTGTGTTGGTATCGCACGATAAAATGTTTTTAGACAACGTAACAAACCGAACCATAGAAATATCTATGGGACAAATTTACGATTACAAAAAACCGTATTCAGAATTTTTATTATTAAGAGGGGAAATTAAAGAAAAGCAGTTACAGGCGCAAAAAAATCAGGAGCGAGAAATAAAACAGAAGCAACAGTTAATAGATAAATTTAAGGCAAAGGCAAGTAAGGCTTCTATGGCGCAATCGTTAATGAAACAGCTTGATAAGGTGGAGCGTATTGAGGTAGATCAAGACGATAATGCTACTATGAATGTTCGTTTTAACGTGTCAAAAGAACCAGGAAAAATTATTGTAGAGGCAGAAAATTTAACTAAAAGTTATGGCAATAATCACGTGTTGCAAGATGTAAATTTATTGATTGAACGAAACAGTAAAATTGCATTTGTAGGGCAAAACGGACAAGGAAAATCTACCCTAGCAAAAATGATGGTTGGTGATATTCCGTTTACAGGGCATTTAAAATTGGGGCATAATGTAGAAATTGGATATTTTGCCCAAAATCAATCAGAACATTTGCCACCAGAAAAAACGGTGCTTGAAATTATGGAAGATGCGGCAAATGATACAAACCGAATGCGTGTTAGAGATATGTTAGGTGCCTTTTTATTTGGTGGCGATGCCGTTGATAAAAAAGCCAAAGTGCTTTCAGGAGGAGAACGAAACCGATTGGCGTTGTGTAAATTGTTGTTGTCTCCGTTTAACGTTTTAATAATGGATGAGCCAACAAACCATTTGGATATTGCCTCTAAAAATGTTTTAAAACAAGCCTTAAAAAACTTTGACGGAACGTTAATTTTAGTATCTCATGACCGTGATTTTCTGCAAGGATTAACCACAACGGTTTACGGGTTTAAAGACAAAGAAATTAAAGAATATTTAGGCGATATTGATTACTTTTTAGAACAACATAAAATAGAAAGTCTTCGTGAGGCAGAAAAACGAACCGTTGTAAAGGAAGATAAAGTAAGTGTTAAAAGTGAAGAAAATCAGTTTTCAAAAGAACAAGAAAAAGAGTTAAAAAAACTGAATAACAGGCTTTCTAAAATTGAAAGTGAAATTTCAGCATTAGAGCAAGAAATTCAAGAAATAGATTTGGAATTGGCTAATAATTACGATGAAGTATCAGTAAAACCAAACTTTTTTGAAAATTACAAAGCTAAAAAAGCAGCCTTAGAAAATTTAATGAACGAGTGGGAAACAGTAGAAAATAAAGTAACTACTTTTTCGTAAGAAAAAATGAATTTTAACGATACGATAATAACAGAAAACGAGCAAATATTTCTTCCAATATTAGAAGAAAAGCAAGTGCAACTTTTTATAAAGCGTGAAGATAAAATTCATCCGTTTGTTTCAGGAAATAAATTTAGAAAGTTAAAGTATAATTTTGAAGAAGCAAAAAGGCAAAATAAAAATACACTACTAACTTTTGGTGGCGCATTTTCCAATCATATTGTTGCAACAGCCGTTGCAGGAAAGCAAAACGGATGCAAAACGATTGGGGTAATTAGGGGCGAAGAATTAGGCGAAAATTTAGAAAAAACCTTAAAAAATAACGCTACTTTACACGAAGCACATAAAAACGGAATGACTTTTTATTTTGTTTCAAGGGCAGATTATAAAAACAAACAAAGCGAAGCATTTATTAATTTTTTACAACAAAAATTTGGCGATTTTTATTTAATTCCAGAAGGCGGAACGAATGAGTTTGCCGTAAAAGGTTGTGAAGAAATTTTAACAGAACAAGATGCTAAGTTTACTTATATTTGCTGTGCTGTTGGTACTGGAGGCACGGTTTCTGGGTTAATAAATGTAGCGAAAGGGCATCAAAAAGTTATTGGTTTTTCAGCCTTAAAAGGCAATTTTTTAGAAAACGAGGTGCGTGCGTTTGTAAAAAATAACAAGGCAAATTGGGTTTTAAATGTCGATTATCATTTTGGTGGTTTTGCAAAATATACAGAGGAATTAATTTCTTTTATAAATCAGTTTTATAGAGAAAATAACATTTTATTAGACCCTATTTATACAGCAAAAATGGTGTTTGGCGTGTTGGATTTAATTAAAAACAACACCTTTGAATTAAAAAGTAAAATATTACTAATTCACACAGGTGGTTTGCAAGGTATTTCGGGTATAAACGTACAGTTACAATTACAAAATAAAGAGTTAATTACAAAATATGAAATTAAAGTTTAGTATAGCAATTGTTGTTTCTTTATTCTTTTTTAGCTGTGGTTCTAAAAAGAATATGGTTGAAAAAAAACCGTCTAAAACAGTTGTACTTGAGCCTACTATAGAAGAAAATGTATCAGTACGCCAAATAGAGCATATTAAAAAATTAGAGGGCTTAAATTTGAATTCACAAACAGTAGAATACATTGAAAAATTTGCACCCATTGCAGTTTCAGAAATGAAATCGCATAAAATACCAGCAAGTATAACTTTAGCGCAAGGAATTTTAGAATCGGGTAGTGGAAAAAGTGAATTGGCTTTAAAATCGAACAATCATTTTGGTATTAAATGCCATAAAGGTTGGGAAGGAAAAAGCGTATCACATGACGATGATGAAAAGGGCGAATGTTTTAGAAAATACAAAAAACCTGAAACTTCGTATGTAGATCATTCTCTTTTTTTAACTTCAAGAAAACGATATGCAGGGTTGTTTAATTTAAGAATTACCGATTATAAAAGTTGGGCAAAAGAATTGAAAAGAGCAGGATATGCAACGGATAAAAAATATCCTGATAAGCTAATTAAAATTATTGAAGACTATAAATTGTATGAATTTGATAAAATGGGCATCAATTCAAATGAAACCGAACAAGAAAATATCGTCACAGAAAGCAACTCTTATGTTGTAGCGCAAGGCGACACGTTGTATTCTATTTCAAAAAAATTTGATGTAACCGTTGAAAGTATAAAGCAGTTAAACGGATTGTTAGACAACACAATACACGTTGGGCAAGAATTAATTTTAGTTGAATAAAATGCCAATAATTAAACCTGTAAACGGAAAACATCCACAAATTCCAGAAGATTGTTATATAGCAGAAAACGCAACCATTGTTGGCGAAGTTTCACTTGGTAAAGAGTGTAGCATTTGGTTTAATGCGGTGATTAGGGGCGATGTTCATTATATAAAAATAGGAAACAAGGTAAACATACAAGATGGTGCCGTAATTCACGCAACGTATAAAAAATCGCCCACAACTATTGGCAACAATGTTTCGATAGGGCATAATGCCATTGTACATGGTTGTACTATACACGATAATGTTTTGGTAGGTATGGGAAGTATAATTATGGACGATTGCGTAATAGAAAGTAATTCCATTATTGCAGCAGGTGCGGTTGTTACAAAAAACACAATTGTAAAAAGTGGTAGTGTGTATGCTGGTGTACCAGCAAAAAAAGTAAAAGATGTTTCAGAGGAATTAATTTCTGGTGAAATTGATAGAATTGCTAATAATTATGTGAAATATTCAAGTTGGTTTAAAGAATAAAAAAGCTCAGTTTCATTATAAAACCGAGCTTTTATCAACCTAAAATTACTAAAACTAACTATTTACGATTTCTTACGATTTTTTTTCATTCCTTTTTTTCCGCCTTTCTTCCCTTTTTTATTTTTTTTCGATACGCTTTTTTCAAAGGCAGTAAATTGTTGTTCGTTTAAAATACGTTTCATATCTGCTTTAAAGGCAGTCATTTCTTTTTCTTTAGCAGAAATTTCTTCTGAAGTTGGTTTTTTACGCTCCTCATTATTTTCTCTTGCTAATTTTCTTTGCTCCATTTCGGCTTTTTTGCTTTCAAATTTTTTAGCGAGTAATGGCTTTATTTGTTCTTGTTGACTTTCCGTTAAATCTAACTTTAAAGCCATTTTTTTTACGGCTAATTCGGCTTTTTGTTCTACTGTCATTTCAGCCTTTTTATCACCTATTTTCTTTTTTTGCGCTTGCGTAGTTGTTATTCCTATAAAAACTACAGCTAAAATTGTTGCTATTCTTTTCATCTTACTTATTTTTTAAATTATACTTCTTAGACTTTTAAAAACTAAAAAAGTTTAAAACAGATTTTCTATTTAACAAATGATTAACAGATGTAGGTAAAAAAGAAATAGAATTTAATTAATCATAAAATCACTTAAAATACGTTATTTTTGTAGCATGAATAGTACGCACAAACTTTCCGATTGGTTACCAACTACAAACCGCGAAGTAAAAATTCGTGGTTGGGAAGCGTTAGATGTAATTCTTTTTAGTGGCGATGCGTATGTAGATCATCCTTCTTTTGGGCCTGCGGTAATTGGGCGTATTTTAGAAAGTTATGGTTTGCGAGTTGCTATTGTGCCGCAACCCAATGTGAATGATAATTTACAAGATTTTGAAAAGTTAGGCAAACCGCGTTTGTTTTTTGCCGTTACTGGCGGATGTATGGATCCTATGGTAAGCAACTACACAGCCAACAAACGACGTAGAGAAAAAGATGCCTATACACCGAATGGCGATAAAGGTTTTCGCCCAGATTATGCTACTTCGGTATATTCAAAAATATTAAAAGAAAAATTTCCTGAAACGCCTATTTTAATTGGCGGAATTGAAGCTTCTTTACGACGTGTAACACATTACGATTATTGGTCGGATAAATTATTGCCGTCTATTTTAGAAACTTCAAAAGCCGATATGTTGGTGTACGGAATGGGCGAACAACCCTTGCGAGAAATTGTAGAATTATTGCAAAAAGGTGTGCCGTTTTCTAGTTTAAAAAACATCAAACAAACGGCTGTTTTAATTGACACGAAGGAAGAAAAAATACCTGTTGTAAACGATTGGGAAGATGTAACTATCAACTCTCACGAAGCATGTTTAAAAGACAAAAAAACATTTGCTTCTAATTTTAAAGTGATAGAACAAGAATCGAATAAATTAAAAGCGAGAAGAATTTTACAAGGAATTGGAAAAAATACCTTGGTCATAAATCCGCCATTTCCAACAATGACGGAACAAGAAATTGATGCTTCTTTCGATTTGCCTTACACACGCTTACCACATCCAAAATATGACAAACGTGGACCAATTCCTGCTTTTGAAATGATAAAATTTTCTATCAACATTCATCGTGGTTGTTTTGGCGGATGTAGTTTTTGTACTATTTCGGCGCATCAAGGAAAATTTATTGCAAGCCGAAGCAAAGAATCTATTTTGAAAGAAGTAGACACGGTTGCCAATATGCCCGATTTTAAAGGCTATTTATCTGATATTGGTGGACCTTCGGCAAATATGTATCAAATGAAAGGGAAAATACAGTCTATTTGCGATAAATGTGTGGCACCTAGTTGTATTTCGCCAGTTGTTTGTTCTAATTTAGATACTTCGCACAAGCCATTAACCGAGTTATATCAAGCCGTTGATAACCATCCAAAAATAAAAAAATCGTTTATTGGTAGTGGAATTCGGCACGATATGTTAGTGCCAGAATTTAATAAAAATGCCGATGCAAAAGAATTGGATGCCTACACTGAAGAGGTAATGACAAAACACGTTTCAGGGCGTTTAAAAGTTGCTCCAGAACACACGTCAGATCCTGTTTTAAAGTTAATGCGTAAGCCATCGTTTAAATATTTTCATAAGTTTAAAGAGCGTTTTGACAGAATAAACATTAAGAATAAATTAAACCTACAATTAATTCCGTATTTCATTTCCAGCCACCCAGCAAGTGAGTTAGAAGATATGGCTAATTTGGCTGCCGAAACCAAAAATATGGGCTTTCAGTTAGAGCAAGTGCAAGGTTTTACGCCAACGCCAATGACGGTGGCAACGGTAATTTATTATTCAGGTTATCATCCTTATACATTACAACCTGTAAAAACGCCAAAAACCAAAAAAGAGCGAGAAGACCAACATAAATTTTTCTTTTGGTATAAAAAAGAAAATAAAGATTGGATTAGAAATATCTTAGAAAAAGTAGGGAGAGGAGATTTGTTAAGCGTGCTGTTGCCAGAAACAAATTCTTGGCGAAAAAATAAAAATGCCAAAGCAGCTAAAAACACCTTTGATGATGCTGTTCCGTTTAACCAGCGTAAAAAGAAAATAAAAAAGGTTTCTAAAAATAAGCATAGGTGATAAAAAAATAAATTAGGCGAGAAAATGAACATACAAGATGCTCAAAAACAAGTGGATGAGTGGATAAAAACCCACGGAGTTCGGTATTTTAACGAGCTTACTAATATGGCTCAATTAACGGAAGAAGTTGGCGAAGTTGCACGTATAATAGCACGTAGGTATGGGGAGCAAAGTGAAAAAGAATCGGATAAAAATAAAGATTTAGGCGAAGAATTAGCCGATGTAATTTTTGTGGTTTTATGTTTGGCAAACCAAACGGGAATTAACTTGCAAGAATCGTTTCATAAAAAATTAGCAATAAAAACTGAGCGAGATCATAATCGCCATCATCAAAACGAAAAACTACAATAAATGGCATTTTTAAACAAAATACAGCAACCTCTTTTTTGGAAAAATGTATTAAAAGTAACCATCCCTTTTTTTGTGATTGTAGTTGTTATATCGTTGTTTTTAAATAATGGAAAAGCTATTTTTTCGGGCGATTTTAATGCTGTAAAAACAATTTATTTTTCAAACGGAAAATGGAAAACTTTTTTAGGCATCAAGTTGCTTTTTAGTATTTTATACGGTATGTATATTACCAATAAAAAAATGAAATAATTTTCAATGAACCTACTTTTACACGCTTTTGAAAACAAAATAAGTAATCAAAAAATAGTTATTTCGGGTTCTAAAAGCGAGTCTAACCGATTGCTTATTTTAAAAGCATTGTTTCAAGAAATTGAAATTGAAAACCTTTCTTCTTCAGATGATTCTGTGTACATGCAACAAGCCCTTTCTACTGAAAACAAAGTTATAAATATTGGTCATGCAGGTACTGCTATGCGTTTTTTAACTTCGTATTTTGCAATACAAAAAGGTAGGGAAGTTGTGCTAACGGGTTCGGAAAGAATGCAAAACAGGCCGATAGAAATTTTGGTAAAAGCACTGAACAGTTTAGGTGCAAAAATTTCGTATGAAAATAAAATAGGCTACCCGCCAATACGAATACAAGGTACAGAAATTACAAAACGCACCGTAAAAGTAAACGGAAATGTAAGCAGCCAATACATTTCGTCTTTATTATTAATTGCTCCAAAATTAGAAAACGGATTAGAAATTGAATTAATTGGTGAAATCACTTCGGTTCCATATATAAAAATGACGTTAAGTTTATTACAACAACTAGGCATAGAAACTAGTTTTGTAAATAACAAAATAGTAGTAAATTCGAAAAAAAGTATTGACAAACAAAGGGTTGTGGTAGAGTCGGACTGGAGTTCGGCAAGTTATTTTTATTCAATTATTGCGTTGGCAAAAATGGGTTCAGAAATTCAATTGTCTTCTTATAAAAAAGAAAGTTTACAAGGCGATTCTTGTTTGGTAAAAATTTACCAACATTTTGGCGTTACTACTACTTTTGGTGAAAATTTCATTCTGTTAAAAAAAGAAAAAGCTACTTCTATAAAAAACTTAGAAATTGATTTAAAAAATGCGCCAGATATTGCACAAACTATTGCTGTAACGTGCTTTGCTGAAAACATTTCGTGTACTTTAACAGGCTTACACACTTTAAAAATTAAAGAAACCGATAGGTTAGAAGCCTTAAAAATGGAATTAACAAAACTTGGAGCAAATATAGAGGTAACTGATGAAAGTCTGCATTTAGAGGTCTCTAGCGTTCTACATAAAAATGTAACTATTAATACGTATAATGACCACCGTATGGCAATGGCATTTGCTCCGTTGGCTTTAAAAACACCCATAATTATTAAAGATGCAATGGTGGTTACAAAATCGTACCCAAATTTTTGGAATCATATAAAACAGGTAGGCATAACTTTTCAAGAAGTAAAATAAACAGTTAATTGCTTGACAACGCCTATGCTGATGTTGTATATTTGCCACTCTTTGCAAGAAATATAAAATATATTTATGAAGTTATCACATTTTGGTTTCGATTTACCTAAAGATTTATTGGCACAATACCCAGCCGAACATAGAGACGAATCTCGTTTAATGGTATTAAACAGAAAAGAACAAACTATTGAACACAAGCAGTTTAAAGATTTAATTAATTATTTTGATGAAGGCGATGTGTTAGTGTTAAACGACACTAAGGTTTTTCCGGCTCGTATGTACGGTAACAAAGAAAAAACGGGTGCCTTAATTGAAGTGTTTTTATTACGCGAGTTAAATGCAGAAAACAGGTTGTGGGATGTTCTTGTAGATCCAGCACGTAAAATTAGAATTGGTAATAAACTATTTTTTGGTGAAGACGATAGTTTGGTTGCTGAGGTAATTGACAATACTACTTCGAGAGGAAGAACACTTCGTTTTTTATTCGATGGTTCTTATGAAGAATTTAGACAAAAGCTGCTAGAATTAGGAGAAACCCCATTGCCAAAAGAATTAAACAGAGATGTTGAAGAGTTAGATACAGAGCGTTACCAAACCATTTATGCAAAAAATGAAGGAGCGGTAGCGGCACCAACTGCAGGGTTGCACTTTTCAAAACACTTAATGAAGCGTTTAGAAATTAAAGGTGTTGATTTCGCGAATGTTACACTGCACGTTGGTTTAGGCGCATTCAGTCCAGTTGAGGTTGAAGACTTGTCTAAACACAAGATGGATTCTGAACAAATTGTTATTACAGAAGCAAGTGCTTCAAAAATTAATAATGCTAAAAAGGAGAAAAGACGTATTTGTTCTGTAGGTACAACAACTATGAGAACTATAGAATCGTCCGTTTCTGCAAATAAAGAGCTAAATGCTTTTACGGGGTGGACAAACAAATTTATTTTTCCTCCATACGATTTTAGCATTGCCAATGCAATGGTTACTAATTTTCATTTACCAAAATCAACTTTATTAATGCAAGTTTCTGCTTTTGGTGGGCACGATTTTATAATGAAAGCCTATAAAGAAGCCGTAAAGGAAAAGTATCGTTTTTCTACTTATGGCGATGCTATGTTAATTATTTAATTAGTTGAAATAAGGTTATAAAATAAAAACTGACACTCTAAATAGTATAGTGTCAGTTTTTTTATGCATATTTTTGTAGTAATTTTTAAATTTTAGTTTGGATAAAAAGAAAGACATACGCGCATTAACCAAAGAGCAACTTCGAGATTTTTTTATAGAAAATGGCGATAAAGCTTTCAGGGGCGATCAAGTTTACAATTGGCTTTGGAATAAATCGTTACATACTTTTGATGATATGACAAACATTTCTAAGCAAACCAGAGAAATGTTAGAAAACAATTTTGTTATCAATCATATTAAGGTTGATGCAATGCAAAAAAGTAATGACGAAACCATAAAAAATGCCATTAAGTTACACGATGGTTTGGTGGTAGAGTCGGTTTTAATTCCAACAAAAAAAAGAACAACGGCGTGTGTTTCTAGCCAAGTAGGTTGTAGTTTGGATTGCAAGTTTTGTGCAACAGCAAAACTAAAAAGAATGCGTAACTTAAACCCTGATGAAATTTACGACCAAGTTGTTGTAATTGACAAACAAAGCGAACTATATCATCACAGGAAACTTACCAATATTGTATTTATGGGAATGGGCGAACCGCTTATGAATTACAATAATGTAATAAAAGCTATTGAAAAAATTACTTCGGAAGAAGGTTTGGGCATGTCAGCCAAAAGAATTACAGTTTCTACCTCTGGTGTGCCAAAAATGATAAAAAAAATGGCAGACGATGACGTGAAATTTAATTTGGCGGTTTCTTTGCACTCAGCAATTGATGAAGTTAGAACGTCAATAATGCCTTTCAATTCAACCTTTCCATTAAAAGATTTACGAGAATCGTTAGAATATTGGTACGAAAAAACAAAGCGCAAAATTACTTACGAATATGTGGTTTGGAAAGGAATTAACGATGGCAAAGAAGACATTAAAGCCTTAATAGATTTTTGTAAATATGTGCCTTGCAAAGTAAATTTAATTGAATACAACCCTATTGACGATGGGGATTTTCAGCAAGCACCCCAATCGGCAATAAATGATTACATTTCCAATTTAGAAATGAATGATATTGTAGTGAATGTACGCCGCTCAAGAGGGAAAGATATTGATGCCGCTTGCGGACAATTGGCAAATAAATCTTAAAAACGAATTATTTTTTGATATGAGTATTGTTGAAAAAATAAAGCTTCCTATTAAAAAAGAAATGGAACTTTTTGAAGAAAAGTTTAAAGATTCAATGCTTTCAAAAATTCCGTTACTAAACCGAATAACGTATTATATAGTTCGTAGAAAAGGAAAACAAATGCGTCCAATGTTTGTTTTTTTGGTGGCAAAAATGGTTTCAAATGGCGGTTTTGACGAACGAACGTACAGAGGTGCCGCCGTTGTAGAACTTATTCATACCGCAACTTTAGTACATGATGATGTGGTTGATGATAGCAATAGGCGAAGAGGCTTTTTTTCAATAAACGCACTGTGGAAAAATAAAATTGCTGTTCTGGTGGGCGATTTTTTACTATCAAAAGGCTTGTTACTTTCTATTGATAATGAAGATTTCGATTTGTTAAAATTAATATCTATTGCCGTGCGAGAAATGAGCGAAGGCGAATTACTACAGATAGAAAAAGCACGTAAATTAGACATTACAGAAGATATTTATTTTGAAATTATTCGCCAAAAAACAGCTACTTTAATTGCGGCTTGTTGTGGTATAGGTGCGGCATCGGTGGGTTCAAATAACGAAGTTGTACAGCAAATGCGAAAGTTTGGTGAGTACATTGGTATTGCTTTTCAAATTAAGGACGATTTGTTTGATTATACGAACGATAAAATAGGTAAACCCACAGGTATTGATATTAAAGAACAAAAAATGACGCTGCCTTTAATTTATACTTTAAACCATTGTTCTTCAAAAGAAAAAGCGTGGTTAATTAACTCCGTAAAAAAACATAACAAAGATAAAAAGCGAGTAAAACAAGTAATTAGTTTCGTGAAAAATAATGGTGGAATAGAATACACCATTACTAAAATGAACGATTATAAAAGTAAAGCAATTTCTATTTTAAATAACTTTCCAAATTCAGAATACAAAACTTCTTTAACTACAATGATTGATTATGTTGTAGAGCGTAAAATTTAAAAAACCGCAATAAGAAATCCTAAAACACTAATAAACAAGCATAACGGAGAAAATAATTTGGTATCTTGTTTTGCAAATTCGGTGTTTTTTATACGTTTAAAAAAGCCAACATATTTAAAATCGCCAATGGCACGTATTAAAAAAACAGATGGAATTATCCATAAAAAATAATTTGCCATTTAGATAGTTTGTAGTTTAATAAATTTGTTTGAAGTATATAAAAACAAGCGAAAAGTATAAGGTTGTGTACAATACCCACTCTAACGTAGAGCGAGAATGAAAATTGGTCGTTGAAAAATTGAATTAATTAATTATAAAAACAGAATAAAAATTATTAGAATTAATTTATATTTTTAAAAAATAAAATATTGTTGTTTAAATAATTTATTACTACATTTATCAAATCATATCTTTACATTAATTATTAAATATCATTTAAAAAAATTATGTCTCAAAATTTAGAAATAATTAAATATAACGGAAAGAAAGTAATTGAAGCTAATTTATATGGTGTAGGCTACTTTGATGATAAAAACAAAAAACATGTTTTAGTTGTTCCAAGTGTTATGCTTGTTTCGTCTGGAACTACAGAACAAGAGGCAAGAGATTTTTTAGATATACAGATTAAGTTGTTAATGAGCGACTTTAATGCAATGGGGCATACTAAGTTTTATAGCGAAATACGAAATTTGGGTTGGAAAAAAAATAATTTCTTCAAAAAGCGAATTGAAAAAAGTGAAATGACATTTGAAGATGCAAAAAAAATGTTTAACATCCCAGAAAAAGCTAAATTGAAAAAAATGGCAATGGAATTTTAATGAGCAGTACAGAAAAAGCAATATCACCAGATGTTTTCATTAAGTTTTTAGAAGATAAAAGCTGTGAAATTGATGATGACAGGTTAAGTTTAAGAGTTTATAAATGTCCAAATTGTCTTTACAAAATTGCAATTCGACCAAACGAAGATTTGATTTTGAGGGTAGAAATACGCAGTATTTTAAAAAGGTTAAAAATTGGTGTAGGAACATTTGAAAGATGGTTGTCTGACTATGAATCTCAAAATAAGGAATCAAAATAATAATTAAAAATACTTACCATTACATACCTTTGAATTATTGTAGGTTCTGAATAAATTGAAGTATCCGACATCTGAATAGTACTGTACACAAATCGTATGTAATAAGCAAGGGATATGTTGTTTTTTTAGCGTTATTAATATTTATTTATTTTTTCAATGCCTGAACAGTAAGTTATTTCTAAGCCTTGCTTACCATATACAAACCTGGATACCTGCAACAAATAGGCTATCAAAAAACTTGGGATGAAATATCTTTTCTCCATTTTCTCTTGTTGGAATTGCATTTTTTAAACCCCATTTTCCACCAAATGCCCAGTTTAAATGAATGCCACCTAAGAAGAAAAATATCAAGCTAATTATTAGGTGTAAAATCATAAGTTATAAGGCTAATAATTCTTCAATAAATTCACGAGAATTTGAAAGCCTTGGTACTTTGTGTTGTCCGCCCAGTTTGTCTTTTTTCTTAAGCCATAGGTAAAACAAACCTTCTTTTGCGGTATGAATTTTGGGCATTGCTAAGGTAAGGTTGTTATAGCGTTTTGCTTCGTAATCGGAATTTATGGCTTTTAAAGCATTGTCTAACAATTCAGTAAAATAGGCTAAATTTTCAGGGGCTTTTTTAAATTCAATAATCCATTCATGTCCGCCATTTTTTCTGTCGTTCATAAAAATAGGAGCAACGGTATAATCGGTAATACTAGCATTTGTTTTTTCACAAGCCAAGCGCAAACCTTCTTCGGCATTTTCAATAATTAGTTCTTCGCCAAATACATTTATATGATGTTTTGTTCGTCCTGTAATTTGTATTCGGTAAGGATTTGTAGAGGTGAATTTAACGGTATCGCCAATTAAATAACGCCATAAACCTCCGTTTGTAGTAATTACAATGGCGTAGTTAACACCTGTTTTAACTTCTGATAACGGAATGGCAACAGAATTTTCTCCTTGATAATTTTCCATTGGAATAAATTCATAGAAAATTCCGTAGTCTAACATTAATAAAAGTTCTTTCGAGTTGTTTTGGTCTTGAATGGCAAAAAAACCTTCCGAGGCATTATAGGTTTCGTAGTATTTAAAATCGGCTTTCGGAATTAGCTTTTTATACTGTTCTCGATACGGATTAAAATTTACGCCTCCGTGAAAATATACTTCTAAATTTGGCCAAACTTCTAAAATATTGTTTTTGCCTGTTTTTTCTAATACTCTGTTTAATAAAACCAGCATCCAACTTGGTACGCCTACTAAACTGGTAATGTTTTCGTGTATGGTTTCGTTAATAATGGCCTCCATTTTTGTTTCCCATTCGCTCATTAGGGCAACTTCTTGTTTTGGAGCAGAACTAAAATCGGCCCAAAAAGGCATGTTTTCAATAATAATTGCCGATAAATCACCAAAATAAGAATCGTTGTCTTGGTATACATCGGAACTTCCGCCTAATCGCAATCCTTTTCCTTTAAATAGTTGTGTTTTTTCGTTGTTGTTTATGTATAAACACAACATATCTTTTCCTGCTTTTAAATGGCAGTATTCTAAGGCTTCATCACTTACGGGTATAAATTTGCTTTTTGCGTTGGTGGTTCCGCTAGATTTTGCGAACCATTTAATTTGTGTTGGCCAAAATAAATTTTGTTCTCCTTTTCGGCAACGTTCAATTAAAGGCTCAATGCTTTCGTATTTTTGAATGGGTATTTTATTGGCAAAATCGGTATAGTTTTTAATAGACGAAAAATGGTTTTCTTTGCCAAATTCAGTATTTTTTGCAATACTTAATAGTTTTAACAACAATTCTTGCTGCACATCAACAGGGTATTTTAAAAATAGCTCTATTTGATGTTTTCGTTTTTTTAAAAACCAAGAAAGTATAGAATTTATAAATGGTATTGCCATTTGATTACTTGTCTTTTTAATGTAAGTTTGTTAGCAGTTAAAAATACTAAATTCTTTTTAGATGAAATATCAAGGAGTATTAAAAAAAATGCCTACCGAAAATTTAGATGTAATTCAGTATTATTTGGAGTTGGAATCGGATTTTTTACACCTAAACCAACTGTTAAATAAAGAAATACAAATTTCGTTTGTAACTTATAAGTGTTTACATTGTAGCTTAGAAAAGGAAATTTACCGTCAAGGATTTTGTAAATCGTGTTTTTTTGAAATACCCAATGCGGCCGATTGGATTATGAATCCAGAATTAAGCAAGGCTCATTTAAATATTGAAGATAGAGATTTGCAGTACGAAAAAGCGGTACAATTGCAACCGCATATTGTGTATTTGGCAAATTCTAGCAATGTAAAAGTAGGTGTTACTAGAAAACAACAAGTTCCAACACGTTGGATAGACCAAGGTGCACACGAAGCCATAGAAATTGTAGAAGTACCTAACCGTTATTTAGCAGGAATTACCGAGGTAGCTTTAAAAGAACACGTAGCCGATAAAACCAATTGGCGAAAAATGCTGCAAAATAACTTTGATAACGAAAGCCTACAAGATTGGCGCACCAAATTAAAATCATTTATTCCAGAAGAAGTACTACCTTATTTTATTGAAAACAATACTGAAACAAAGTTGAATTTCCCTGTACTAAAATACCCTGCAACCCCTAAAAGTTTAAACCTTGTTAAAACTAAAAGTTACCAAGGAAAACTAGTAGGCGTAAAGGGGCAATACTTAATTTTTGAAGACGAAACCGTATTTAATGTACGTGCCAACGAAGGGTTGGTAGTTGATTTTTTAATTACTTAATGTTTTATTAAAGCTGTTTTATCAGTTTTCATTTTTAGCTCACTTAGTACGTTTAAGGCTTCGTTTATATAAATATCTTTCGCTAAGTTTTTATGCCAAGCTTCTCTAATACTTTTAAAAGTGGTATCTTTTTTAACTAACGGAATTTCGTATTTAGGCGAAACAAATGTAAGGTTAGACTCGTATTTGAAAGCATCCTCAAACTTTTTTCCATTGTTTGTAAATGTTTCCGACTTTTTTTTAAATTCACTATAGTTTAATGAATAAGAAGTGTCATCTTGGGTTTCTTTTAACCATTTTGCATAATTGTTTATTAGCTGAAATTTAGGATCGTTATTAACACGTTTTTTACTGTTGTAAATAACATCGGAAAAATTTTCGTACGAATTTGTTTGTGTGTATTTTGCTTGGGGTACTTTATCCCAAGCTAAGGCACCTTTTAAATCACGTTCACCAAAATTCATATAGCTGTACTTGTCTGGCAAGGCGATGTCTGAATAAACACCTTCAATTTGGGTAGATCCTCCATTAATTCTATAAAACTTTTGAATGGTCATTTTCAGTGAACCCAAATCTTTTGTATAGCTAGGGTAAAACTTGTTTATAGGTAAAACACTTTGTACGGTTCCTTTTCCGTAAGTTTGCTTACCGCCAATAATTACGGCTCTTTTATAATCTTGCATTGCAGCAGCGAAAATTTCAGAAGCCGAGGCAGATAATTCGTTTACTAAAACCACCAAAGGTCCATTCCACTGTATTTTTGGGTCGGTATCATTTTTAATTGAGGGTTCTTCACCTCTGTATTTTACTTGCACAATAGGACCTTTGTCTATAAACAATCCGCCAATTTCAATAGCTGTTTTTAAAGAGCCTCCTCCATTGTTTCTTAAATCAACAATTAAGCCTTCTACATTTTCACTTTTTAGGCGTTCAATTTCCTTTTCCATGTCTTTTGCAGAATCTCTGCCATCCGTGTCATTAAAATCAATATAAAATTTAGGTAAGTTTATAATGCCGTATTTTTTTCCGTTTTTTTTCTACAATACTCGATTTTACAAAGGTTTCTTCTAGTTCAACAACATCTCTAATAATTGAAATTATTTTGGTAGAACCGTCTATCTTTTTTTTAACGGTTAGTTTCACCTCTGTGCCTTTTTTTCCTTTGATAAAGGTAATAGACTCGTCTAAACGCATGCCCACAATATCTAAAGGCTCATTATTGCCTTGGGCAACTTTTAAAATAAGGTCTCCTACTTCTAATTTGCCTTGTTTCCAAGCGGGTCCGCCAGAAATTAGCCCTGTAACTTCAACATAAATTCCTTTTTTAGATAACTGTGCCCCAATACCTTCTATTTTTCCCGACATTTCTTGATTGAAACGTGCACGTAAATCGGGTGACATATAATTTGTATGAGGGTCAAAACCACCAACAATGCTATTTAAAAAGGTAGAATACCAATCAGCATGTTCTAATTCTTTAATACGGATATATAGTTCGTCCATATTTTTTAAAACCTTTTTTCTAGCATTGGCTTCTAGTTTTTCAAAATTATCTTTTTTAAAGGTTTTGTCTTCTTCTACTTTTTTGTTTTGTAAACTTTCTTCGTCTTCAATAACACCCAAAACTTGTAATTTTAGTTGCTTACGCCAGTATTCTGCTAATTCTTTTTCGTTTTTAGCAAAAGGCATTTTTTCGTAATCAACATCAATAGTTTCATTTTTTGAAAAATTGAAAGGTTTTGCTAACAGTGTCGCATAATATTTTTTAGCAGCGTTTATTTTTTCGGTATATCTACTATAAACTAATTTGTAAAAATCAATATTTCCTTTTTTAATTTGGTTGTCAATTTCATACTTGTATTGTGAAAATTCTTTTAAATCTTCTTGTGTGAAGTATCGTTTGTTCGAGTCTAAATTATTTATAAAATCTTTATAAACGTATTCGGAAAAATTATCGTCAATATTTTTTTCTACGAAATGACCGTTAGATAAAATATAATCTAACACTGAAATTAAAATTTTATCTTTTTCAGGGTCAGGGTCGCTAGTGTTTGAAAAAGTAGAGGTACTTATTGAAAGTACAGCTAAAAAAACTATAAAACTTATTTTTTTTATCATTTGTGGTTTTATCTTGTATAACTAATGGTAAGTTAGTAAAATTAATTTAATTTTCACAAGATTACAAAAAATACATTTCTTTTTCTCTTTACAAAATGTTAAAATAGAGAGCTGAATTAATGCGAATAGTTTAAACTTTTTACCTTATTTTTGTTACACTAAACAACTAAAAAATGCACGAAAAACCTTTAATTTTAGTAACAAATGACGATGGAATTACAGCTCCAGGAATACGAGCTTTAATTAAAATAATGAATAAAATTGGTGATGTAGTAGTAGTAGCGCCCGATAGCCCACAAAGCGGAATGGGGCATGCCATAACGGTAGATAATGTTTTGCGCTGTAATCCAATTACTATCGATGATGGTCCACAGTTGGAATATACGTGTACCGGAACACCTGCTGATTGTGTAAAAATGGCGGTAAGTGAAATTTTAAACAGAAAGCCCGATTTGTGTGTTTCAGGAATAAATCACGGAGCAAATTCATCAATAAATGTTATTTATTCAGGAACTATGAGTGCTGCTATTGAAGCAGGAATTGAAGGAATTCCATCCATTGGGTTTTCATTATTAGATTTTAAATGGCATGCTGATTTTAAACCTTCGGAAGAATTTGTAAAAAGAATAGTGTTGAATACTTTGTTAAATGGCTTGCCAGAAGGAGTAGTTTTAAACGTTAATATTCCAAAACTACCAGCTACAGAAATTAAAGGAATTAAAGTTTGTAGGCAGGCAAATGGTTATTGGAAAGAAAGTTTTGATAAACGTAAAAGTCCTTTTGGAAAAGAATATTATTGGCTTTCAGGCGAATTTATAAATAGAGATAAAGGGCAAGATACCGATGTGTTTGCATTAGAAAATGGTTTTGTTTCCGTAGTACCTGTTCAGTTCGATTTAACAGCACACCATATGATACAAAAACTAAACACATGGGAACTGTAAAGAAAGAAATTTTAATAGGTTTTTTTGTTTCGGTTTTTGCTACTTTCGCTGGAATGTTTATGTACCTAGAGTATGTTTCTAACTTTGGTTTTTTTGAAACAATAGATTTAATAAAAGAAAATAAATTGTTAGGACCTGTTTTAGCTTTGGCGGCAATACCCAATTTGTTTGTATTTTTTATTTTCCTTAAAAAGAAGCAAGAGTATAGGGCAAGAGGTGTATTGCTTGCAACAATAAGCATTGCACTTATAAGTTTATTTTAAAACTTACGTAAATGCAAAGGTTATAAAAAATAATTTATGAAATACTACATTATTGCTGGCGAGGCTTCAGGCGATTTGCACGGTTCAAATTTAATGAAAGCCATTTTTTTGAAAGATAAAAATGCGCAGATTCGGTTTTGGGGCGGCGATTTAATGAGTAATGTAGGTGGTACTTTAGTAAAACACTATAAAGAACGTGCCTTTATGGGTTTTTTAGAAGTGCTATTCAATTTGCTGAAAATTTTTGATTTACTAAAGTTTTGCAAAAAAGATATTCAAAAATTTATGCCCGATGTTGTTATTTTTATTGACAATTCAGGTTTTAATCTTCCTATTGCAAAATGGGCAAAACAACAAGGTTTTACAACAAATTATTATATTTCTCCACAAGTTTGGGCAAGTAGAGCAGGCCGTGTGAAGGCAATAAAAAGAGACATTGACAAACTATTTGTAATACTTCCCTTTGAAAAAGAGTTTTATAAAAAATACAATTATGAAGTTCATTTTGTTGGGCATCCGTTAATCGATGCTATTTTAGATAGAACTCAAGTTGGTATTTTTAAATTTAGGGAACAGCATAATTTAGGTGATAAAGAAATTATAGCCATTTTGCCTGGTAGTAGAAAGCAAGAAATAAAAAAAATGTTACCAAAAATGCTTTCTGTGGTAAGTAGTTTTAAAGAATATCAGTTTGTAATTGCAGGTGCACCTAGTCAATCTTTTCAGTTTTACCAGTCGTTTATAAAAGAAAATAACGTAAAATTTATTGATAATAAAACCTATGATTTATTAAGTATTTCTAAAGCAGCATTGGTAACTTCGGGTACTGCAACCCTCGAAACAGCTTTGTTTAAAGTGCCGCAAGTGGTTTGCTACAAGGCTAGTGCAATTTCTTATTTTATAGCAAAGCAAATAATTACATTAAAATTTATTTCTTTGGTAAACTTAATAATGGACAAAGAGGTTGTGAAAGAATTAATACAAGGTGAATTAACTACAAAAAATATAAAGAAAGAACTGCAGAAAATTTTACAACCCAGTTTTAGAGAAAAATTATTTGAAGATTATTTTGAACTAGAAAAAAAACTAGGAGGAAAAGGTGCTTCAGAAGCCACGGCAAATTTAATTATCAATCAATTTAATAAATAATGAAAAGAATATTCGGTGTATTGGTTTCGCTAGTGTTTGTTTTGCAATCGTGCTCTTCTTCAAAAAAGGCAATAGTTTCGGTTCCAGTTTCAAATAAGAAAGAAATTTTAGATCAAAAAAAAATAGAGTTACCTCAAGAAACCACAATAATTTCGCTAACCCAAAATAAATTAGAAGAAGTATCACCAATATCTCCCACGCAAGTAGATAAAGTTTTATGGACCGCAGTTACTTATAAAGGAACACCTTATAAATATGGAGGTATTGATGAAACGGGAATGGATTGTTCGGGTTTAATTTATACATCGTTTAAAAAAAGAGATATTCCTTTTCCTAGAACAACTCGCAAAATGGCTACTGAAGGAGAAAATATTGAATTACAAGAAGTACAACGTGGTGACTTGCTTTTTTTTAAAACAAGAAGAACAGCAAGTATAGTAAATCATGTAGGTTTGGTAACATCGGTTATTGATAATGAAATTAAGTTTATTCATTCTTCAACTTCGCAAGGAGTAATTGTTTCTTCTTTAAACGAAGAATACTGGAAAAAACATTTTGTAAAGGCAAAACGAGTGCTGTAATGTGTTGATTTCAAAATTTTTAGTAATTTAAAAGCCTATGAAAAAGTTGTTAAATTATTTACCATTTCATTTTTTATTGTGCCTAATTTTTGGTGTTTTATTGCAATATTATTTAAAAATAACGCAATTAAATTTTGGTGTATTAGCAGTAATTTTTTTTATTATCATCATCATTCTAATTGTTCTTAACGCTTT
>JASJYW010000027.1:57272713-57305844 GCA_030386875.1 Morinoia aosen
TTTTATAGAAAATGGCGATAAAGCTTTCAGGGGCGATCAAGTTTACAATTGGCTTTGGAATAAATCGTTACATACTTTTGATGATATGACAAACATTTCTAAACAAACCAGAGAAATGTTAGAAAACAATTTTGTTATCAATCATATTAAGGTTGATGCAATGCAAAAAAGTAATGACGGAACCATAAAAAATGCCATTAAGTTACACGATGGTTTGGTGGTAGAGTCGGTTTTAATTCCAACAAAAAAAAGAACAACGGCGTGTGTTTCTAGCCAAGTAGGTTGTAGTTTGGATTGTAAGTTTTGTGCAACATCAAAACTGAAAAGAATGCGAAACTTAAACCCTGATGAAATTTACGACCAAGTTGTTGTAATTGACAAACAAAAGCGAACTATATCATCACAGGAAACTTACCAATATTGTATTTATGGGAATGGGCGAACCGCTTATGAATTACAATAATGTAATAAAAGCCATTGAAAAAATTACTTCGGAAGAAGGTTTGGGCATGTCAGCCAAAAGAATTACGGTTTCTACCTCTGGTGTGCCAAAAATGATAAAAAAAAATGGCAGACGATGAGGTGAAATTTAATTTGGCGGTTTCTTTGCATTCTGCAATTGATGAAGTTAGAACCTCAATAATGCCTTTCAATTCAACGTTTCCATTAAAAGATTTACGAGAATCGTTAGAGTATTGGTACGAAAAAACAAAGCGCAAAATTACTTACGAATATGTGGTTTGGAAAGGAATTAACGATGGCAAAGAAGACATTAAAGCCTTAATAGATTTTTGTAAATATGTGCCTTGCAAAGTAAATTAATTGAATACAACCCTATTGACGATGGGGATTTTCAGCAAGCGCCCCAATCGGCAATAAACGATTACATTTCCAATTTAGAAATGAATGATATTGTAGTGAATGTACGCCGTTCAAGAGGGAAAGATATTGATGCCGCTTGCGGACAATTGGCAAATAAATCTTAAAAACGAATTATTTTTTGATATGAGTATTGTTGAAAAAATAAAGCTTCCTATTAAAAAAGAAATGGAACTTTTTGAAGAAAAGTTTAAAGATTCAATGCTTTCAAAAATTCCATTACTAAACCGAATAACCTATTATATAGTTCGTAGGAAAGGAAAACAAATGCGACCAATGTTTGTTTTTTTGGTGGCAAAAATGGTTTCAAATGGCGGTTTTGACGAACGAACGTACAGAGGAGCCGCCGTTGTAGAACTTATTCACACCGCAACTTTAGTGCATGATGATGTGGTTGATGATAGCAATAGGCGAAGAGGCTTTTTTTCAATAAATGCGCTGTGGAAAAATAAAATTGCTGTTTTGGTGGGCGATTTTTTACTATCAAAAGGCTTGTTACTTTCTATTGATAATGAAGATTTTGATTTGTTAAAATTAATATCTATTGCCGTTCGAGAAATGAGCGAAGGCGAATTACTACAGATAGAAAAAGCACGTAAATTAGACATTACAGAAGATATTTATTTTGAAATTATTCGCCAAAAAACAGCTACTTTAATTGCGGCTTGTTGTGGTATAGGTGCGGCATCGGTGGGTTCAAATAACGAAGTTGTACAGCAAATGCGAAAGTTTGGCGAGTACATTGGTATTGCGTTTCAAATTAAGGACGATTTGTTTGATTATACGAACGATAAAATAGGTAAACCCACAGGTATTGATATTAAAGAACAAAAAATGACGCTCCCTTTAATTTATACCTTAAACCATTGTTCTTCAAAAGAAAAAGCGTGGTTAATTAACTCCGTAAAAAAACATAACAAAGATAAAAAGCGAGTAAAACAAGTAATTAGTTTCGTAAAAAATAATGGTGGAATAGAATACACCATTACTAAAATGAACGATTATAAAAGTAAAGCAATTTCTATTTTAAATAACTTTCCAAATTCAGAATATAAAACTTCTTTAACTACAATGATTGATTATGTTGTAGAGCGTAAAATTTAAAAAACCGCAATAAGAAATCCTAAAACACTAATAAACAGGCATAACGGAGAAAATAATTTGGTATCTTGTTTTGCAAATTCGGTGTTTTTTATACGTTTAAAAAAGCCAACATATTTAAAAATCGCCAATGGCACGTATTAAAAAAACAGATGGAATTATCCATAAAAAATAATTTGTCCATTTAGGTAGTTTGTAGGGTAATAAATTTGTTTGAAAAACATAAAAACAAGCAAAAAGTATAAGAATACAAGCAATAAATAGGCAGTCAAAAAACCTAGGGTTAAATATTTTTTCTCCATTTTCTTTTGTTGGAATTGCATTTTTTAAACCCCATTTTCCACCAAATGCCCAGTTTAAATGAATGCCACCTAAGAAGAAAAATATCAAGCTAATTATTAGGTGTAAAATCATAAGTTATAAGGCTAATAATTCTTCAATAAATTCACGAGAATTTGAAAGCCTTGGTACTTTGTGTTGTCCGCCCAGTTTATCTTTTTTCTTAAGCCATAGGTAAAACAAACCTTCTTTTGCAGTATGAATTTTAGGCATTGCTAAGGTAAGGTTGTTGTAGCGTTTTGCTTCGTAATCGGAATTTATGGCTTTTAAAGCATTGTCTAACAATTCAGTAAAATAGGCTAAATTTTCAGGGGCTTTTTTAAATTCAATAATCCATTCATGTCCGCCATTTTTTCTGTCGTTCATAAAAATAGGAGCAACGGTATAATCGGTAATACTAGCATTTGTTTTTTCACAAGCCAAGCGTAAACCTTCTTCAGCATTTTCAATAATTAGTTCTTCGCCAAATACATTTATATGATGTTTTGTTCGTCCTGTAATTTGTATTCGGTAAGGATTTGTTGAGGTAAATTTAACGGTATCGCCAATTAAATAACGCCATAAACCTCCGTTTGTAGTAATTACAATGGCGTAGTTAACACCTGTTTTAACTTCTGATAACGGAATGGCAACAGAATTTTCTCCTTGATAATTTTCCATTGGAATAAATTCGTAGAAAATTCCGTAGTCTAACATTAATAAAAGTTCTTTCGAATTGTTTTGGTCTTGAATGGCAAAAAAACCTTCCGAGGCATTATAGGTTTCGTAGTATTTAAAATCGGCTTTCGGAATTAGTTTTCTATACTGTTCTCGATACGGATTAAAATTTACGCCTCCATGAAAATATACTTCTAAATTTGGCCAAACTTCTAAAATGTTGTTTTTGCCTGTTTTTTCTAATACTCTGTTTAATAAAACCAGCATCCAACTTGGTACGCCTACTAAACTGGTAATGTTTTCGTGTATGGTTTCGTTAATAATGGCCTCCATTTTTGCTTCCCATTCGCTCATTAGGGCAACTTCTTGTTTTGGAGCAGAACTAAAATCGGCCCAAAAGGGCATGTTTTCAATAATAATTGCCGATAAATCACCAAAATAAGAATCGTTGTCTTGGTACACATCAGAACTTCCGCCTAATCGCAAGCCTTTTCCTTTAAATAGTTGTGTTTTTTCGTTGTTGTTTATGTACAAACACAGCATGTCTTTCCCTGCTTTTAAATGGCAGTATTCTAAGGCTTCATCACTTACGGGTATAAATTTGCTTTTTGCGTTGGTGGTTCCGCTAGATTTTGCGAACCATTTAATTTGTGTTGGCCAAAATAAATTTTGTTCTCCTTTTCGACAACGTTCAATTAAAGGCTCAATGCTTTCGTATTTTTGAATGGGTATTTTATTGGCAAAATCGGTATAGTTTTTAATAGACGAAAAATGGCTTTCTTTGCCAAATTCAGTATTTTTTGCAATACTTAATAGTTTTAACAACAATTCTTGCTGCACATCAACAGGATATTTTAAAAATAGCTCTATTTGATGTTTTCGTTTTTTTAAAAACCAAGAAAGTATAGAATTTATAAATGGTATTGCCATTTGATTACTTGTCTTTTTAATGTAAGTTTGTTAGCAGTTAAAAATACTAAATTCTTTTTAGATGAAATATCAAGGAGTATTAAAAAAAAATGCCTACCGAAAATTTAGATATAATTCAGTATTATTTAGAGTTGGAATCGGATTTTTTACACTTAAACCAACTGTTAAATAAAGAAATACAAATTTCGTTTATAACCTATAAGTGTTTGCATTGTGGTTTAGAAAAGGAAATTTACCGTCAAGGATTTTGTAAATCGTGTTTTTTTGAAATACCCAATGCGGCTGATTGGATTATGAATCCAGAATTAAGCAAGGCTCATTTAAATATTGAAGATAGAGATTTGCAGTACGAAAAAGCGGTACAATTGCAACCGCATATTGTGTATTTGGCAAATTCTAGCAATGTAAAAGTAGGCGTTACTAGAAAACAACAAGTTCCAACACGTTGGATAGACCAAGGTGCACACGAAGCCATAGAAATTGTAGAAGTACCTAACCGTTATTTAGCAGGAATTACCGAGGTAGCTTTAAAAGAACACGTAGCCGATAAAACCAATTGGCGAAAAATGTTGCAAAATAATTTTGATAATGAAAACCTACAAGATTGGCGCACCAAATTAAAATCATTTATTCCAGAAGAAGTACTACCTTATTTTATTGAAAACAATACTGAAACAAAGTTGAATTTTCCTGTACTAAAATACCCTGCAACCCCTAAAAGTTTAAACCTTGTTAAAACTAAAAGTTACCAAGGAAAACTAGTAGGCGTAAAGGGGCAATATTTAATTTTTGAAGACGAAACCGTATTTAATGTACGTGCCAACGAAGGTTTGGTAGTTGATTTTTTAATTACTTAATGTTTTATTAAGGCTGTTTTATCAGTTTTCATTTTTAGCTCACTTAGTACGTTTAAGGCTTCGTTTATATAAATATCTTTCGCTAAGTTTTTATGCCAAGCTTCTCTAATACTTTTAAAAGTGGTATCTTTTTTAACTAACGGAATTTCGTATTTAGGCGAAACAAATGTAAGGTTAGACTCGTATTTGAAAGCGTCCTCAAACTTTTTTCCATTGTTTGTAAATGTTTCCGACTTCTTTTTAAATTCACTATAGTTTAATGAATAAGAAGTGTTGTCTTGGGTTTCTTTTAACCATTTTGCATAATTGTTTATTAGCTGAAATTTAGGATCGTTATTAACACGTTTTTTACTGTTGTAAATAACATCGGAAAAATTTTCGTATGAATTTGTTTGTGTGTATTTTGCTTGGGGTACTTTATCCCAAGCTAAGGCACCTTTTAAATCACGTTCACCAAAATTCATATAGCTGTACTTGTCTGGCAAGGCGATGTCTGAATAAACACCTTCAATTTGGGTAGATCCTCCATTAATTCTATAAAACTTTTGAATGGTCATTTTCAGTGAACCCAAATCTTTTGTATAGCTAGGGTAAAACTTGTTTATAGGTAAAACACTTTGTACAGTTCCTTTTCCGTAGGTTTGTTTACCGCCAATAATTACGGCTCTTTTATAATCTTGCATTGCAGCAGCAAAAATTTCAGAAGCCGAGGCAGATAATTCGTTTACTAAAACCACCAAAGGTCCATTCCACTGTATTTTTGGGTCGGTATCATTTTTAATTGAGGGTTCTTCACCTCTGTATTTTACTTGCACAATAGGACCTTTGTCTATAAACAATCCGCCAATTTCAATAGCTGTTTTTAAAGAGCCTCCTCCATTGTTTCTTAAATCAACAATTAAGCCTTCTACGTTTTCACTTTTTAGGCGTTCAATTTCCTTTTCCATGTCTTTTGCAGAATCTCTGCCATCCGTGTCATTAAAATCAATATAAAATTTAGGTAAGTTTATAATGCCGTATTTTTTTCCGTTTTTTTCTACAATACTCGATTTTACAAAGGTTTCTTCTAGTTCAACAACATCTCTAATAATTGAAATTATTTTGGTAGAACCGTCTATCTTTTTTTTAACGGTTAGTTTCACCTCTGTGCCTTTTTTTCCTTTGATAAAGGTAATAGACTCGTCTAAACGCATGCCCACAATATCTAAAGGCTCATTATTGCCTTGGGCAACTTTTAAAATAAGGTCTCCTACTTCTAATTTGCCTTGTTTCCAAGCGGGTCCGCCAGAAATTAGCCCTGTAACTTCAACATAAATTCCTTTTTTAGATAACTGTGCCCCAATACCTTCTATTTTTCCCCGACATTTCTTGATTGAAACGTGCACGTAAATCGGGTGACATATAATTTGTATGGGGGTCAAAACCACCAACAATGCTATTTAAAAAGGTAGAATACCAATCAGCATGTTCTAATTCTTTAATACGGATATATAGGTCTTCCATATTTTTTTAAAACCTTTTTTCTAGCATTGGCTTCTAGTTTTTCAAAACTATCTTTTTTAAAGGCTTTGTCTTCTTCTGCTTTTTTGTTTTGTAAACTTTCTTCATCTTCAATAACACCTAAAACTTGTAATTTTAGTTGCTTACGCCAGTATTCTGTTAATTCTTTTTCGTTTTTAGCAAAAGGCATTTTTTCGTAATCAACATCAATAGTTTCATTTTTGAAAAATTGAAAGGTTTTGCTAACAGTGTCGCATAATATTTTTTAGCAGCGTTTATTTTTTCGGTATATCTACTATAAACTAATTTGTAAAAATCAATATTTCCTTTTTTAATTTGGTTGTCAATTTCATACTTGTATTGTGAAAATTCTTTTAAATCTTCTTGTGTGAAATATCGTTTGTTCGAGTCTAAATTATTTATAAAATCGTTATAAACGTATTCGGAAAAATTGTCATCCATATTTTTTTCTACAAAATGCCCGTTAGATAAAATATAATCTAACACTGAAATTAAAATTTTATCTTTCTCTGGGTCAGGGTCATTAGTGTTTGAAAAAGTAAAGGTACTTATTGAAAGTATGGCTAAAAAAACTATAAAACTTATTTTTTTTATCATTTTTGTTCTTAATTATGTCTTTGTAAATGAATGGTAAGTTACTAAAATTAATTTAATATTCACAAGATTACAAAAAATACAATTCTTTATGTCTTTACAAAATGTTAAAAATAGGTAGGTGGTTTTAATGTTAGTGTTTAAACTTTTTACCTTATTTTTGTTATACTAAATAACTAAAAAATGCACGAAAAACCTTTAATTTTAGTAACTAATGACGATGGAATTACAGCTCCAGGAATACGAGCTTTAATTAAAATAATGAATAAAATTGGCGATGTAGTGGTAGTTGCGCCTGATAGCCCACAAAGCGGAATGGGGCATGCCATAACGGTAGATAATGTTTTACGTTGTAACCCAATTACTATTGATGACGGCCCACAGTTGGAATATACGTGTACCGGAACACCTGCTGATTGTGTAAAAATGGCGGTAAGTGAAATTTTAAACAGAAAGCCTGATTTGTGTGTTTCAGGAATAAACCACGGAGCAAACTCATCTATAAACGTTATTTATTCAGGAACTATGAGTGCTGCTATTGAAGCCGGAATAGAAGGGATTCCATCCATTGGGTTTTCGTTGTTAGATTTTAAATGGCATGCTGATTTTAAACCTTCGGAAGAATTTGTAAAAAAAATAGCGTTGAATACTTTGTTGAATGGCTTGCCAGAAGGAGTGGTTTTAAACGTTAATATTCCAAATTTACCAGCCACAGAAATTAAAGGAATTAAAATTTGTAGGCAAGCAAATGGTTATTGGAAAGAAAGTTTTGACAAACGTAAAAGTCCTTTCGGAAAAGAATATTATTGGCTTCAGGCGAATTTATAAATAGAGACAAGGGGCAAGATACTGATGTGTTTGCATTAGAAAACGGTTTTGTTTCCGTAGTGCCTGTTCAGTTCGATTTAACAGCACACCATATGATACAAAAACTAAACACATGGGAACTATAAAGAAAGAAATTTTAATTGGCTTTCTTGTTTCGGTTTTTGCTACTTTCGGCGGTATGTTTGTTTATTTAGAGTATGTTTCTAACTTTGGCTTTTTTGAAACAATAGGTTTAATAAAAGAAAACAAATTGTTAGGTTCGGTTTTAGTCTTGGCGGCAATACCCAATTTGTTTGTATTCTTCATTTTCCTTAAAAAGAAGCAAGACTATAGGGCAAGAGGCGTGTTGCTTGCAACAATAAGCGTTGCTATTATCAGTTTTATTTTAAAGCTTACGTAAAATACAAGGGTTATAAAAAATAATTTATGAAATACTACATTATTGCTGGCGAGGCTTCGGGCGATTTGCACGGTTCAAATTTAATGAAAGCCATTTTTTTGAAAGATAAAAATGCGCATATTCGGTTTTGGGGTGGCGATTTAATGAGTAATGTAGGTGGTACTTTAGTAAAACACTATAAAGAACGTGCCTTTATGGGTTTTTTAGAAGTGCTATTCAATTTGCCGAAAATTTTTGGTTTACTAAAGTTTTGCAAAAAAGATATTCAAAAATTCATGCCCGATGTTGTTATTTTTATTGACAATTCAGGTTTTAATCTTCCTATTGCAAAATGGGCAAAACAACAAGGTTTTACAACAAATTATTACATTTCTCCACAAGTTTGGGCAAGTAGAGCTAGCCGTGTGAAGGAAATAAAAAGAGATATTGACAAACTATTTGTAATACTGCCTTTTGAAAAAGAATTTTATAAAAAATACAATTATGAAGTTCATTTTGTTGGGCATCCGTTAATCGATGCTATTTTAGATAGAACTCAAGTTGGTATTTTTAAATTTAGGGAACAGCATAATTTAGGCGATAAAGAAATTATAGCTATTTTGCCAGGCAGTAGAAAGCAAGAAATAAAAAAAATGTTACCAAAAATGCTTTCTGTGGTGAGTAGTTTTAAAGAATATCAGTTTGTAATTGCAGGTGCGCCTAGTCAATCTTTTGAGTTTTACCAGTCGTTTATAAAAGAAAATAACGTAAAATTTATTGATAATAAAACCTACGATTTGTTAAGCATTTCCAAAGCAGCACTGGTAACCTCTGGTACGGCAACCTTAGAAACTGCGCTGTTTAAAGTGCCACAAGTGGTTTGCTACAAGGCTAGTGCAATTTCTTATTTTATAGCAAAGCAAATAATTACATTAAAATTTATTTCTTTAGTAAATTTAATAATGGACAAAGAAGTTGTGAAAGAATTAATACAAGGACAATTAACTGCAAAAAATATAAAAGAAGAATTGCAGAAAATTTTACAACCCAGTTTTAGAGAAAAATTATTTGAAGATTATTTTGAACTAGAAAAAAAACTAGGAGGAAAGGGTGCTTCAGAAGCCACGGCAGATTTAATTATGAATCAATTTAATAAATAATGAAAAAAAACATCCATTTTACTTGTTTTACTAATGTTAGTTATCCAATCTTGTTCTTCTTCAAAAAAGGCAGTGGTTTCGGTTTCAAATAGAAATGAAATTTTAGATCAAAAAAAAAATAGAGTTACCTCAAGAAACCACAATAATTTCGCTAAGCCAAAATAAATTAGAAGAAGTATTGCCAAAATCGCCCACGCAAGCGGATAAAGTTTTATGGACGGCAGTTACTTATAAAGGAACACCTTATAGGTATGGAGGTATTGATGAAAAAGGAATAGATTGTTCAGGTTTAATTTATACATCGTTTAAGAAAAGAGATATTCCTTTCCCTAGAACAACTCGCGAAATGGTTACTGAAGGAGAAAATATTGAATTACAAGAAGTACAACGTGGCGACTTGCTTTTTTTTAAAACAAGAAGAAACAGCAAGTCTAGTAAATCATGTAGGTTTGGTAACATCGGTTATTGATAATGAAATTAAGTTTATTCATTCTTCAACTTCGCAAGGAGTAATTGTTTCTTCTTTAAACGAAGAATACTGGAAAAAACATTTTGTAAAGGCAAAACGGGTACTGTAATGTGTTGATTTCAAAAATTTTAGTAATTTAACAGCCTATGAAAAAGCTGTTAAATTACTTACCATTTCACTTTTTGTTGTGCCTAATTTTTGGTGTTTTATTGCAATATCATTTAAAAATAATGCAACAAAATGTTAGTGTATTCGTAGCAGTCTTTTTTACTTTTATTGTTGTTTTAGTTGTTCTTAACGCTTTAAAAAAGCAACAATTATTTACAATTATTACTTGGTGCTTGTTTGTTTTTATTGGGGTTTCTAGTGTTTTTATACAAGATAAAAGAAATTATAAGAACTATTATTTAAACCGTTTACAAGAAAACAATGCAACCATTATAACTATTGATAAAGTTTTAAAACCGAATGCGTTTTACGATAAATATTTAGTTTCGGTTAATCAAATAAATAATGAAAAAGTTGTAGGTAAATTACTTTTAAACAATAGAAAAGACAGTATTAAAAGTGAGTATAAAGTGGGTACTCAATTTCTTTTAAATTTAAGTATTAAAGAAGTTGATGCTCCTAAAAATTTATACGGTTTTAATTATAAAGAGTATTTAGAAAAACAAGGAGTTTACGAGCAAGTTTTTGTGAATACATCACAACTTTTAGTAATTGATAACCGAAGTTTTTCTTTAAACACACTTTCGGCAAAAGTTAGAGTGTATATTATTGAATCGTTACAAAAATACTCTTTTTCAAACGATGAATTAAGTGTTATAAAAGCACTTTTTTTAGGACAAAGACAAGAGGTTTCAAAAGACTTGTTAGAATCGTACACCCAAGCAGGAGCAATACATATTTTGGCTATTTCAGGTTTGCATATTGGAATTTTACTACTTGTTTTGTCGTTTTTACTTTCTCCTTTAAAAAAGTTAAAACATGGTGTTTTAATTAAAACTACATTACTTGTTTTATTGCTTTGGAGCTTTGCTTTTATAGCAGGCTTATCTGCCTCAGTAGTTAGGGCGGTAACTATGTTCACATTTATAGCAGTGGGTTTGTCTTTCAAACGGAAAGCAATTACCTTGTTTTCAGTAGTAAGTTCTATGTTTGTGTTAATTTTAATAAACCCAATGTTTGTGTTCGATGTTGGTTTTCAGCTTAGTTATGTAGCGGTTTTTGCCATTATTTGGTTACAGCCAAAGCTGTTTGCACTTTGGAAGCCTAAGTTTGTATTGCTTACTTATTTTTGGCAATTATTTACGGTTTCTATTGCTGCTCAAGTAGGAGTGTTGCCGTTAAGCTTGTATTATTTTCATCAATTCCCTGGGTTGTTTATGCTTTCTAACTTGGTTGTTATTCCGTTTTTAGAAATTATTTTAGCAGTAGGAATTGGCATTATATTGCTGTCGGTTTTTGGTGTTTTACCACAAATAATTGCAAAAGGATACGGATTTGTAATTTCTCTACTAAATAGCTTTGTAAGTTGGGTTTCTAGGCAAGAAACTTTTTTGTTTAAAGAAATTTCTTTTTCCTTTGGTGAGTTACTAGCTTGGTATTGTGTTATTATTTTCGGGTTTTTATTCTTTTTTAAAAGGAAACAAAAGCAATTCATTTATTTTTTAGTATCAATTATTTTATTCCAAAGCACATTATTGGTTTTAAAATTTAATAAATTACAAGCAAAAGAATTTATCGTTTTTCATAAAAGTAAAAACACTGTTTTAGGTTTTAGAGAGGGCGAAAAAATGGCTGTTTATCATAATATTGATAGCTCAAAAGTGAAGACTTTAAGTTTGCTTAATGATTATAAAATTCACGAAAATAGTAACTTAAACTACAAAACAACCATACCTAATGTATTTGTATTTGGCAAACAAAAAATATTACTTATTGATAGTTTGGGTGTTTATAAAAGTGATAGTTTTAAACAGTCAATTGTGGTGTTAACAGGCTCTCCAAAAATTAATTTAACTCGATTAATTAAAAATATAGTGCCTTCAAAAATTATTGCCGATGGTAGCAATTATACAAGTTATATTGAAACCTGGCAAGAAACCTGTTCGCAACAAAACATTCCTTTTTATAATACGCACACAAATGGTGCTTTTGTTTTAAAATAAGCAAGTTTAGTTTTTAAACTCAGGTGTAAAGGCGTTGTAATATTTTTTAAACTTTTCGTTGGTTGTCATCTGTTTGTGTTCGTTTTTAGCAAACATTTTTAAATACAACTCTAATTGTTGGGGTGTTTGATATCCTTTTAAGGGCATTATAAAAGAACCTTCTTCATTAAAAAAAACAATAGTAGGATAGGCGGTTATTCCCATATAGGATGAAAACTCATGAGGACTATTGCGGCTATTTGCTTTTGACGGATTGTAGTTTGGGTTTTTAAATTCTTTATTGTCAAAATTTACGGTAGAATTTCCTTCGGCATTAAATTTTACGGCGTAATAATTTTCGTTAACATAAGCGGCCACATCTTTGTTTTGAAATGTGTTTTCATCCAACATTTTACAAGGTCCACACCAGTTGGTGTAAACATCCATCATAATTTTTTTTAGGAGTTGTTTTTTGAAGTTCTAAAGCCTCGTTTAATGTAAGCCAGTTTATTTTTTCTTGTGCTTGTAAACTTATAGTTGCTATAATTATAAGGGTGGTAAATAGTATTTTTCTCATATTTTTATTAGTATTAATACATGCACCAAAACTACAAAAAAGCCTGTTAACTTTTTTAAGTTTAACAGGCTTTTATATTTTTTATGTAGTATGCTTCTATTTTGTATCGTGCATTTTTTTTAAATAGAAGGTATTTAATAAGAATATAATTATTCCGAAATTTTTACAATAAAATCTTTTATTTTTTGCTGAGACATCGCATCAACTTTCGCTTTGTTTTTACTGTAAAAATTGCTGTACGAAAAATCTGTCCAATCAGCATCTTCTTTACTTGAAAGCATTATCATTACATAACTTTCTTTATCATAAGTTAACAAATAAAGCCCTATATCATTATAAAAAACAGGGATTCCTAAGGCTTTACTATATTCTGCTTTATATTTATATATTGCAGGAACACAATTTTCACATGCTGCAACAGCCATTACTTTTTCTCCATAAAGGTCGCCATATTGAAAAAATTTTGTTTTAGTTGTTTGATTGTTTACACTACGTTCGGCTTCTAACAAGTGGTAAGTTCCGTTAATTTCAGTTTCAGACAAATTGTCTTGTGCCATTGAAAAAGTAGTATAGCATGCGATGAATAGAAAGAGTATTTTTTTCATTTTCGTTTTATTTTAAAGGAGAAAAGTTGGGCTAAATTAAGTTAACCCATCTTTTCTTTATTGAGTTAAATGATTTAGTTGATATCTACTGTTGATCCACATCCTGTGTTTGCACTATACGCTTTTCTTGTTGTAGATTCATAATGAGTCATTCCACCTTTCCTTTTTGTTATTTGGAAGTACGCATCTTTATCACAGTCCCATCTTGCTGTTTTTCCAGGGTCAATTCCAGTACCTTTATTTCGACTACGTGATGTACCTACATAAATTTCACTACTTGAATTATTACGAAGCGTTACTACAGTTCTTTTTCTAGCTGCTTCAGCATTAGCTCTGTTTTGCTTTATTCTTCTTTGTTCATCTTGCCACTCTGGCGTTGCCTTTACAGAATCGTTATACCGTTTTATTTCGGCGATACCAGCATCTCTTTTAGCAATTCTTAGTTTTACAATTCTTTCGGCAGCTGCTTTGTCTTTTGCTGTTGTATTTACTTGTTTAGCTTTCATGGCAGCTACATATTCTTCAAATTTCTGTTTCACATTTACCTTAGAAATATACTTATAAGTTGATGGTAATTTTTCTGCATTTAAACCTCCACTCATAGCTCTTTTAGCATTTGCTAAACCGTCTTTCATTTTTTTAAAAAAACCGTCTTTCTTTTTTTCAGGAGCTTTACTTTCTGCTGTTTTATCATTTGTACGATCTTTAACCAATACATACATTTTACTGATGTATAAATTGGGGTCTTTACCTTCATACGCACCATCTAGTTTCAATAATATATCATCGATTATCATATAACCTCCTTTGTAAACTTTGTCCATCAAAATCATTGTATGTGGGTAGCTATCAAATCTTCCGTATTCTGCCAACATACTTTCACCAAAAGCTACTTTTTCTTCCCCAATTTCTCTCGCTTCAAAACCTACATTTTCACCACTTGGTAGTTTTATTAATTTTAGTGTAACAGAGGGTTCTATATCTGCTATTTCAAGTGTTCCATCATCTTTTACTTTTATATTTCTATACCCTTCGTAAACGGCGGTTTCGCCATTTGCTTCAATGGATTCGAAAATGTTTTTTTGAGCTTGTGCTAGGGTTGCTGTAAGAATTAATGCTAGCAATACTACTGCTTTTTTCATGATAAGTTAAATTTTGGGTTTATACAAACAAATATCTTACAGTATGTGCATATAAAATACGATGAGTTTCTGAAACAATATTATAAGTTTCTGAAATGCTGTTTTGAACTTCTAAAACGAAAAAAAGCCTGTTAGATTTTTACATTTAACAGGCTTTTATATTTTTTATGTTGTATACTTCTACTTTACACCGTGCATTAATTTTTTTAATACAGGGTTTAGTAAAAATATAATTGCCCCAGCAACTAAAGGAACAATGGTAAATATTAAAAAGAAGGTAGATAAGCTGTATTCTTTGGTAATATTTTCTATTTCTCCTCCTATTACAGCAGCTAATTTGTTTCCAATAGCAATGGCTAAATACCACATACCAAACATAAAGGCAATCATTCTTGCAGGTACTAATTTAGACACATAAGACAAGCCTACTGGCGACAAGCATAATTCACCTAATGTGTGGAATAAATACGCTAAAATAAGCCATAGCATACTTACTTTTACACCTTCCTGTACACCATAAGCTCCATAAGCTAATAAACCAAACCCAATAGCCATAATAATTAATCCAAAAGCGTATTTATTTGCCGCTGACGGGTTGTACTTGCTTTCAAACCATTTAGAGAAGAATGAGGCAAAAACAATAATAAAAAAGGAATTTAATATACTAAACCAAGAAACTGTAATTTCAGAAGCATCGGCAGAAAATTCTCTATCTAACATCCAAATTGCAACAGACCAAACTCCAATGAAGCAGATTACTAAAACAATGTTTGAAAAAGGGATTTTATTAAACGTTTTTTTCCATAATAAGAATAGCACCCAACTTATTAGTGCAAGTGGAACAACGGTTAATAATGTATTAATTATCTTAAATATCATTGCAGAATCTCCAGTTAAAACTCTATCTACATTATCACGTGCAAACAAAACCAATGAAGAAGCTCCTTGTTCAAAAGATAACCAAAAGAAAACGGTAAAAAATGCGAAAACGATAAAGGCAATCATTCGGTCTCTAACTATCCTAGTATATCTACTAATTCTGCTAATTACTAAGAATAAGAATGCAGCTAAAGCAAAAAGAACAGCAACGTATTGACCTTCTAGGTTTCCAGCTTTAAAGTTAGAGAACATATCAATACCTGCAATTTTAGACATTGGGTCGTTTATAGCATATCCTAAACCAATGATTGAAGAAATTATAATTAAAATTTTATCTACCGTTGTAAAAGGATTTCTTTTTTCGGTTTCGTCTTTAATAGTGTTGTTTTTTAAACCTTTTTCGTTAATATTTTGAGGCAATTCTACTTCCTGAACTTTAGAAGGCTTTGCTCCAATATTACCAAATAAACTACCTGATAACCAAAATTGTAAAGTACCTAATAACATAAAAATACCAGCCAATCCAAAACCATAATGCCAACCTATTTTTTCAGCTAAATACCCACATAGCATCATTCCGAAGAAAGCTCCTGCGTTAACTCCCATATAAAAAATAGTGTACGCACCGTCTTTTTTTTCTGGATTATTCTTATACATTTCTGAAATTATAGAAGTAATATTTGGTTTAAAGAAACCAGTACCTATTACTAATAAACCCAAACCTAAATATAAAGACAATTCGGTGTCTAATGCCATTGAGGCATGACCTAAGGTCATAATGAATGCTCCAATAACTACCGCCCATCGGTATCCTGTTATCTTATCGGCAATAATACCACCAACAATAGGTGTAATGTATAATAGCATGGCATAGGTTCCAAATAAAGCCCCTGCATTTTCTGCCGACCAACCCCAACCAGGATTTGATCCAATCACAGCCATTGTTAAAAAGTTTACCAATAAAACACGCATTCCATAAAAAGAGAAGCGTTCCCACATTTCTGTAAAAAATAAAACAAATAATCCGGCAGGATGTCCTAAAACTTTGTCTTTAAATAAATTTTCGATATCAGTTTTCATAAATATATATTGAGTTATAAATTGTTTTAATGCACGTTACCCATTAATTTTTTCATTAAAGGAGAAAGAATTAAGACTATTAATCCGGCTCCAGTAGAATAGGTTGCTATTAAGTTGAAACCATTTGTGTAAGTTTCTAAAGTTTGTAAACCGCCAACATTTACATCGGTACTTTCTATTGCTAATTGTTCGGATATAAAACCTACAATTTGAAATGCGTAAGCTGATGATAAAAACCAAATACCCATCATAAAAGCTACAATTCTTTTTGGTGATAAATCGGTAATTTTTGATAAACCAACTGGAGACATAAATAATTCTCCAATAGAAATTATAAAATACATAATGAATAAATACGCAAAAGGGACCATTCCGTTTGAATCTGCACTATTACCACTTAATGATAAAACATAAAAGCTTAAACCAGCTAAAATTAAACCAAAACCAAATTTATAAGGTGTTCTTGGGTTTAAATTCTTTTTAGCTAAATATGCCCATAATAAAGATATCGGTATTGATAAAAGGATAATTACTAACGAGTTTAATGAATTTGTTTGACTTGCATTCATTATTCCGTCTAAAGCAACATTTCTATCTGCAAATAAGGTTATAACACTACCAGATAATTCATGAAAGCCCCAAAAAAGAGTCATAAAAAACGTAATTAATAAAGCCATTATTAATTTTTTTACGTTCATCAGGCGTTGAGTTATATAAAATGTTACCCATATAACCTATTATTGCTATACCAATAAGTTTAAAAATTAAATTCACATAATTTTGATTTCCTAAAAAGCTGTTTCCACCAGCAATTGATTTATATGAAGCCAATATATAAGCAATTATAGGAACTGCTAAAAAGGCAATTATTGGTACAAATATTTTTTGAGGAATACCTATAATTCTTTTCTCATAAATATCTTTACTAGGAGGAAGTCCTTTATCTCCAAAAACATTTTTTTGTATTCCGTTCCAAAAGAAAACTAATCCAACAAGCATTCCTATTCCTGCAAGACCAAAACCATAATGCCAGCCATATTTTGTAGCAAGCCACCCACATAGTAGTGGAGCTGCAAAACCTCCTATATTTATTCCCATATAAAATATAGTAAAACCAGAGTCTTTTCTTCGGTCTCCATCTTTATAAAGCGATCCTACAAATGTTGAAATATTTGGTTTAAAAAAACCATTACCAACAACAATAAAAGCTAAGGCTAAAAAGAAAGCAATATCATTTTCAACTGCCAAAACAAAATGACCGATAGACATAAGAATACCTCCTAAAAAAATAGAACTTCGCATTCCTAATATTTTATCAGAAACTCTACCGCCAATAACTGTTGAAGCATATACTAAAGAACCATAAGAAGCATAAACAGCTGCTGCTGCAACATCTCTTTCGGAAAGTGCTTTGAAAATCTCTTGCACCATATAGAGCATTAATAACGCTCGCATACCATAAAAGCTAAAACGCTCCCATAATTCGGCAAAAAACAAGTAAAATAACCCTTTTGGATGACCGAACATTTGTGGTTCTTCTTGTGTAATATTAGCAGTATTGGTATTCATAACTATTTAGTAGTATTTTTAATTAAATTATCTTCAATGAAGTTTGTCATTTTTGTGTACAAATTTAAACGTGTATTTTTTCCTTTGTAAATTCCGTGTGCTCTGTCTGGCACAATAAACATATCAAATTGTTTGTTGGCTTCTACAAGTGCGTTAATCATTCGGTAGCTGTTTTGTACGTGTACATTATCATCACCTGTGCCGTGTACCAATAAGTAGTTTCCTTTTAATTTATCAGCATAGTTTATTGGCGAATTATCATCGTAACCGCTTGCATTTTCTTGTGGTGTTTGCATAAAACGTTCGGTATAAACAGAATCGTAAAAAACGCCAAGAAGTTACAGGAGCAACAGCAATTGCCGTTGTAAAAATATCATTTCCTTTTAAAATACAATTGGTACTCATAAAACCACCGTAAGACCAACCCCAAATTCCTATATTTTTGTTATCAATGTATGGAAGTTCGGCTAATTTTTTTGCTACTGCAATTTGGTCTTCAACTTCGTATTTTCCTAATTCTTTTTGAGTGATTTTTTTAAAATCACGTCCTTTATAGCCTGTTCCTCGTCCATCAACACAAACCACAATCATTCCTTTTTGAGCTAACATATTGTGCCAATAATCGTTGCTTGATTTCCAAGCGTTTGAAACTTGTTGAGAACCTGGTCCTGAATACTGAAACATCAATAATGGATATTTTTTAGTTTCATCAAAATCTACAGGTTTTATCATCCACATATTTAAGTTGTTTCCGTTGATATCAATTGTAGAAAACTCTTTCGGACTTATTTTGTAGGTTGCTAATTCTTCTTTCAGCTTCGCATTATCCTTAATTACTTTTAGCATTTTTCCATCAGCAGCATAAAGCGAATACACTGGTGGCGTTTCGGCTGTAGAAAACGTATTGATAAAATAATGCAAGTTTTTACTAAAAGAAGCCGTGTTATTTCCTGTTGGATTGCTTACTAATTTTTTCTTCTTTCCGTTTAAACCCAATGGAATATACACCTCTATTGATAGAACCATTTTCTACGGATTGATAGTAAATTGTTTTTTTATCAGCATTGAAGCCGTAGTAATTCGTTACTTCCCCAATTTCCTTTGGTAATTTGATTGATTAATTTTCCTGTTGATGCATAGTGATAAATAAGATTATAGCCGTCTTTTTCACTTGTCCAAATAAAGCTATTGTCATCTAAAAATGTTAAATTATCTGTAATATCTACATACGCTTTGTCGGTTTCATTTAGGATAACTTTAGCGCTTCCGCTTGTGTTAATGGCGTGTAATTTTAAATCATTTTGATGACGATTTAACGTAGTTGCCACTAAAACATCGTTATCGTTAGACCATTTTATTCTTGGTATGTATTCGTAATTTCCTAAATCTATCTTTTTAGTGTTTTTGCTACTTACAGTATATATTTGTAGCGTTACTTGTGCATTTTTTTCGCCTGCTTTTGGGTATTTAAAAACGTGCTGGGTTGGGTATAAATCGGTACCAACCATATCCATAGAAAAGGTTGGAACTTCACTTTCATCAAAACGTAAAAAAGCGATGTTTTTGCTGTCTTTACTCCATTCAAAAGCTCTTACAAAGGCAAATTCTTCTTCGTACACCCAATCGGTAATTCCGTTTATAATACTGTTCTTTTTTCCGTCAGTTGTAATTTGTGTAAGCGAATTATTTTCTAAATTTTTTATAAAAAGATTGTTGTCTTTTGCATACGCAACTTTTTTGTTATCGGGAGAAAAAACAGGTTCTTGAATATCTTTATCAATTAAAGTAAGGGTTTTAGAAGCAATATCGTAAACGTAAAAAGTTCCTTTTGTAGAGTGTCTGTAAATTTGTTCGAAGTTTGTGCCTAAAATCAGCTTGGTTTCATCGTTATTAAAACTGTATGATGAAAAACTATGTAATTCTTCTAAATCCTTGCTATTTACAATGGTTTCCACTTTTTCTAACGTTTTATAACTGTATTTATCTACGGTTGTAGCTCCAGTGGCTCTATCATAATTCAGTAATGAATAAAAATCACCATTCATAGAGTTTAAAGCGTTCATTCTTTCTGGCGAAAAAGTGCCATTCCAAATTTTTTCTAAAGTAATTTCTTTAAGTGTATTTTGTTGACCTATTGTGGTAAAGGCAAAAAGTAGCAATACGGGTACAAAAAACAATTTTCTTCATCAAAAGAGTTTAAAGTATTAAAAATTTGTCAAGTTTACGTAAAATTAAGCAAAAAACGAGCGAAAAAACGAGAAATCTTAAATTTCATGTGCCGTATGCAATGTTTCATTTATATTTGTTGTGTACAGAATAGTAAAAGATAAATGACAAAAATTGTTTCAGGATTTTCAAAGTTTTCTAAAGAAGAAAAAATACATTGGTTGGCAAAAAACTACTTTAACAATCAGCCAGAAATTGTAGAATTAATAAAGCAATATTGGAATGTAGATGAAAAATTACAGCAATTGCATGACGATTTTATAGAAAACACCATTTCTAATTTTTATATGCCGTATGGCGTAGCGCCGAATTTTGTAATTAACGATAGAAATTACGTAATTCCTATGGTTGTAGAAGAAAGTTCGGTAGTGGCAGCGGCATCGTTAGTAGCGAAATTTTGGAGTACGCGTGGCGGATTTAAAACCCAAGTAATTGCCACCACAAAAATAGGGCACGTTCATTTTATATATGCGGGTAACAAACAAGAACTAGAAAATTATTTCATCCAAAATAAAACCGAATTATTAGCCGCAACAGCTTCCATCACCAAAAATATGGAAAAACGTGGCGGTGGAATTTTAGATATACAATTGATTGATAAAACCGATAAATTACCAAATTATTATCAATTGCACGTTACGTTTGAAACGAAAGATTCCATGGGGGCGAATTTTATTAATTCGTGCTTAGAAGCCATTGCCAAGAACTTTAAAAAAGAGGATATAGAAATTGTGATGAGCATTTTATCGAATTTTGTTCCCGAGTGTTTGGTTCGTGCAGAAGTGAGTTGTAAAATAGAAGAATTAGGCGGTAAAAATCCGCAGAAATTTGCTGAAAAATTCTATCAGGCTGTAAAAATTGCCGAAATAGAACCCTATCGAGCCGTAACCCATAACAAAGGAATAATGAACGGAATAGATGCCGTTGTGTTAGCCACAGGAAACGATTTTAGAGCTATTGAAGCGGGTGCGCATGCCTACGCTTCTAAATCGGGTAATTACACAAGTTTATCGCATTGTTCTATTGATAATGGAATTTTTAAATTTTGGATAGAACTTCCATTAGCCGTAGGAAAACTGTAGGCGGATTAACCGCATTGCATCCCATGGCAAAATTATCGTTAGAAATGATGCAAAAACCATCGGCAAGAGTATTGATGCAAATTATGGCGGCCGCAGGGTTGGCCACAAAATTTTGCTGCTTTAAGAGCCTTAACAACGCAAGGCATTCAGCAAGGACACATGAAAATGCACTTGCAAAATATCCTAAATCAGTTACAAGCAACCGATGCCGAAAAAGAAGCTATTATTGCTTATTTTAATGAAAGAACCGTTTCGCATTCGGCTGTGGTAGAAAAATTAAAAGCAATTCGAAAACCAAGCATAAATTGGATAGATTTTTTGAATTACGAAGAAGTAAAAACAAAATTGTCTGCTTTAAAAGTAAAAACAAAACCTGTTTTTGGAAAAATGAATGCTCAACAAATGATTGAGCATTTAAGTATGGTAACCCAAATTGCCAATGGTAATATTAAAATAAATATTTTTGTTTCTGAAGAAAAAGAAGCACGCAGAAAACCATTTTTAAATACTGAAAATGAATTGCAAACAGGTTTTAAGGCTTCCTTTTTAGCGGAAGAGCCAAACGCATTAAAATTTAGTTCAATAAACGAAGCAATTGACGATTTACTACATCAAATCAAAATACTCGAAAAAGTATTTACAGAAGATAAAAATAGAGTAGTAGTGCATCCGTTTTTTGGCGAATTGGATTTTGAGTATTGGAAAAAAGTTTCAAGTAAAGCATTTTACGCATCATTTTAAACAATTTAACTTGCTGTAATGAATTTTTATTCAAACGGAAAACTTTTATTAACTGGCGAATACCTTGTTTTGGAGGGTGCAAAAGCGTTGGCTGTTCCTACAAAATTTGGGCAACATTTAGTGGTTGAAAAAATACGTGAACCGCAATTAATTTGGGGAAGTTTTACCCATACAGGTGAATGTTGGTTCGAAGCTGTTTTTGATTTGCCAAAACTCCGTTTAACAAATTGCACGTTTCATTCTGATAAAGAAGGAAGTGCCGAATTTATTGCAGAAACGTTGTTCGATATTTTAAATGAAGCCAAAAAAATGAATTCGGATTTTTTAAAAGAAAATCACGGATTTATGGTAAAAACAACCTTAACTTTTCCCAAAAATTGGGGATTAGGAAGTTCATCAACACTAATAAATGCGATTGCAAATTGGGCAAAAGTTGATGCTTTTCAATTGTTGTGGAACTCTTTTAAGGGAAGTGGTTACGATATTGCTTGTGCGCAAAATAACACGCCTATTTTTTATCAATTAAAAGATAAAAAACCAATTGTGCAGCAGGTTAAATTCAATCCAATAGTTAAAGAGAATTTGTTTTTTGTTTACTTGAATAAAAAGCAAAACTCAAAAGAAGGGATTGCAAAATTTAAAGAAAATAACAAAAATATTGAGCAACAAATAATTGAAATTTCTAATCTTTCGAATCATTTTTTAGAAGCAACTTCAATGAACGATTTTAATAAATTAATTGTTGAGCACGAAAAAATCATCAGTTCCATTCTTAAACTAGAAAACCGTAAAAGAAAAATTGTTTCCAACGTATTTTGGCGAAATTAAAAGTTTAGGTGCTTGGGGTGGCGATTTTGTACTGGCAACAGGAAACGAAACAACACCAGCATATTTTAAAAATAAAGGATTTGAAATAATTCTTTCGTATTCAGAAATGGTTTTATGAGTAAAATAATAATTATAGGTGGCGGTGCAGCAGGGTATTTTACCGCAATAAACGCGAAAGAAAAGAATCCTGATTTAGAGATTACCATTCTTGAAAAAAGTAATGATGTTTTACAAAAAGTAAAAATTTCAGGCGGTGGAAGATGCAACGTAACACATGCGTGTTTTGAACCAAAAGAATTGGTGAAATTTTACCCAAGAGGCGAAAAAGAATTGTTAGGGCCTTTTCATCAGTTTATGACTGGCGATACTTTTGAATGGTTTGAAAACCGTGGCGTTCCTTTAAAAATTGAAGAGGATAATCGTGTATTTCCAGAGGAAAATACAAGTCAAGCCATTATTAATTGTTTTCAAAATGCTGTTCATAAACTCGAAATAAAAGTGTTAATAAACTGTGGTGTAAATTCGGTTTATCAACAAGAAAATACATGGGGTTATCAACACTAAAGAACAAACTTTTGAAGCTGATAAATTGGTAATTGCCGCAGGAAGTTCTAAAAGAATTTGGGAGTTGTGCAAAACGCTAAATCATACAATTATTGAGCCTGTTCCATCATTATTTACCTTTAATATTAATGATAAACGATTGGTAGATTTGTTAGGAATTTCGGTACCAAACGCAACGGTTTCTATTGTGAATACAAAGCTAGAGGCTTCAGGTCCTTTGTTAATTACGCATTGGGGAATGAGCGGCCCTGCAGTTTTAAAATTATCGGCTTTTGGAGCACGGATTTTGGCAGATAAAAAGTATCAATACAATGTTGAGGTAAATTGGCTTTCACGACCTACCGATAAAGTACTAAATGTGTTGTTGAATTTAAAAAAGAAAGAACCTCGAAAAACAGTCATTTTAAAATCGCCTTTTACAGAAATTCCGAAAAGACTTTGGGAACGTTTTGTAATGTATGCGGATATTACACAAACTCAAAATTGGGCAGATGTAAGTAATATTCAGTTAGAAAAATTAGCAATCGAATTAACAAAAGGATTGTATAATGCCAACGGAAGAAACTACTTTTAAAGAAGAGTTTGTTACTGCGGGAGGTGTGGATTTAAAAGAAATTAATTTTAAACGTTTTGAAAGCAAGTTACACAAAAACCTCTTTTTTGTGGGCGAAGTTTTAAATATTGATGCCATAACTGGCGGATTCAACTTTCAAAATGCGTGGACTGGCGGATATATTTGTGCACAAGCTTTAGCGGAATAAACCAATTTTAGAATCTCAAAAAAACAAATATTAAGTTTCGTCTTAAATGGAAGTAATTTTTATAACTCTAAGTAAAGCCAAAGTAAAAGGCAAAAAGTAGGTAATGATAAAATTAAAATAAGGTTGCTATTTCTTTTGCTATGCTGTTTATTTTTATGAAAATAGAGTAGTTCTCCTAATAAGTATAAAGCCCAAAGCGCATAGACTATAAAAAGCCCAAAAACAACAACAAGTACATCTCCTGTACCACATTTTCTATTAGGGTTTAGAGTGGATAAACTAATAGGTATTGAAGTAATTAGAAGTACCAAAAGTATTAAAACTCTAATTAAAATATGTTTTAAAATAGGTGTAGCTTTCATTGTAAAATTAGCCAATTTCTCCTCGATGTGGTTTTAGTGCATTTCTGTATGTTTTCATATCAATTTCATCAACCGTTATAAAAGCCGAAAACAACATTGGATTTTTTTGTTCAATATCAATTTGATGAAAAGACAAGTTCTCAATAGTAGCAAATTCTTTTAAATGCTTTGTGTGGTGTTTGGCGGTTTCTTCGGCATCGAAACCTCTAAAATCCCAAATTAGTTTTATTTTTCTGTTCACTTTTTTGTGTTTAATCATTGATAAAAATAAATAACTCACCACTTTCAGAAGACTTTTTTCAGTCGTAATGAAATCTACATTTCGCAATTAAAATTTTTCCTTCATTGTATTGATAAATTAGTCTATGTTCGCTATCAATTCGTCTTGCCCAAAAACCTTGCGTATTTATGTTTTAGAGGTTCAGGTTTTCCAATTCCATCGAAAGGGTTTCGAGCGATATCTTTCAAAAGGTCATTTATTTTCTTCAGCTTCTTCTTATCCGTTTTTTGCCAATACAAATAATCCTCCCAAGACTCGTCAACGAATATATACTTCATTTTAATCTTCGATAAGGTCTTTTTTTAAAACTCGTTCCGTTTTTTAGCTTGTCAATTGCAGCGTCTAATCGTAATTCATTTTTCCGAGAAGATAATTCGTGATTTGTAGCCATTAAAGAATTGTATTCTTGCAATGATATAACTACAATTCCAGAATCTTTTCCGCGATTTATTATCAAAGTTTCAAAGTTCTTTGCAACTTTGTCCAAGTAATTTTTAATATTTTTTCTGAAATCAGAAACAGTTGTTATTTGCATAATGTTGCATTTTATTAAGTACAAATATATGTACAAAATATGAATTTCGCAATTTTTTTCGTATTGCTGGCAACGTGATTTATAAGAATTTCGTGATATGTAAAAAGGTCAGTTTTAAAAAAAACTGACCTTTTTAAAATTGTATTTGGTAAAAAATAAAACGAATTTATTTTGGCAATTCTAATCTATAAGAACTGAATCCTTTGTACTCTTTTCCAAACATATCTATTGCTTTTACTTCAATTTTATGTTCACCTACTTCTAATTTTGTAGGGATAGTTCCACGCCATAAATGATTGCTAATAATAGGGTTTGAAGATCTTCTTCCTGCCATTAATTCTTCTTTTGTATCCCATTCATAAACTAAAGCTACATACGAAGGGTCCGTAATCGTTAACATATTGCATAGGCTTCCAATCCCCATTATCAATACGATACATAACACTATCGTTTTGGTGTCCCATAAAAAAGTTAGCGTAAATACCCGCTTTGGTGCGTTTGCCTTTTGCTACAACTTTTGGAGAAAAAATTTCAATTTGAAAGTCTTTAGGTTTTCCTGCTACTTTGTATTCTATGTTATATTTGTTGCCGTTAAAGTGTAAAAAGGCATAGCCTTTTGGAGTCCCATCACGCATCGTTGAAATGGGTACGCCTTTTTCATTTAGTTTGCCAGAATACCAATCGCCAGAAGTTGTGCCTACATTATATTCATGGTGAGGTTTCTCTCTTAGCCAACCGTGTTCTTTCCCAAAAAAAATCTTGTCGTTGAATATGGGTGTGTGCTGAAAGCGATAAGGTGTTTGGGTATTCTTTAAGTAAATGAAATAATCTTTCACGGTCTTTGTCTCTATATGAATCGTCATCAGGTTCGCTTAAAGGAATATGAAAGGCAAGAACAATTAAATAATCTTTCGGAACATATTTTAAATCGTTTTCTACAAAGTTTAATTGATCTTCTCTAAAACCTCCCCAATAACCTTTATTATCTCGTGGGTCTGGATATAAAATATCATCTAAAATAATAAAGTGAACTTTACCATAGTTAAAAGCAAAATTGGCTGGACCAAAATGAGCTTCGTAAGTTTCATCACTTAAATGATCTGTTTTAGCATCGTAATTCATATCATGATTTCCCATAACGTTATACCAAGGAATGCCAATTTCTTTTACAGCTTTAATGTATGGATTGAATAAAGTTAAATTATCGCCTACCAAATCCCCCTAAACTTAATCCGAACGAAATATTTTTTATGCCTTCTACTTCAGCAACAATTCCTTTTTTAAAATATTCTATTTCTTCTAAAGTGTAGGGTTGAGGATCGCCAAAAATAAGTGCTGTAAATTCCTCGTTTTCAGAAGTTTTAATTAAACCGAAATCAACCGATTTAGGGATTTTTCCAGTAGGAGAAACGCCTTTAAACTCTAATTTTGGAGAACCATTAGGTTTGTGATTGTAGAAAAACTGAGGCAAGTTATTTGCATCTGTAGAAACAGTATATCCTGATGGTTTTATAACCGAAATAATATTGTCATCACCTAAAGGAAGCTCATATTTTCCATTTTTATCGGTTAAAACTACTTGCTCGCCATTGGTAACAGCAATATTGCTAATGCCTTGCTCTTTTCGTTCTTTTTTATTGTTTTTATTAAGGTCGTTATACACATAACCAGAAAACCTTGTTCTGTGCTACTATACCTAAGGTTAAAAAGGTAGTACATACTAATATTAAAAGTTGTTTTCATCGTATTTTAATTATCCCCACCAAACGGTTGTGTTAATATTATCAGGTCCGCCTAGCATTTCAACAGCTTTTTTATAATTTGAAGCGTTGTTAATTTGTACATCGGTTGGATAATAAAATCGAGCAGGCATTTTTTTATCATTCGCCATAGCTTCGGTAGTAGGTAAAACAGGTAAACCAGTTCTTCTATATTCAAACCATTGTTGATAATCAACAAAGTACAGTGCGTAGTATTTTTGAAGCATAATTTGTTCTAAAGTACCATTATATGCTGCATACGTATTACTAAAATATGTTGAAGGCATTGCAATATTAAATTGCTCTATAGCAGCTTTAACACCATTTTTTATAGTGTGTTTCGGCATTTGAAATATAGCCACGTTGTGCTAGTTTTCTGCTTTTATAAATTCCACTTCGGCATAGGTTAATAGAAAAATTTGCATTGGGTTTTCTACTTGTGCTATGTTTAAGGTAGAGGCATTGTAATTAAATTGAGATTCAGGACCATCATAAGCACTTGGAATACCTTTATAGCCAATGTTCACATTATTAGCATCTTGGGCAGTTGTAGTAATAACTGGAAGTCTTGGGTCTTGAAGATTGTTTAAGTTGTCAATAAAAAACGAACTCATTTTAACGCTTAGTCTAAAATCTTGCGGTCTTCCCCAAGGAGATACGTTTGGTGTTACTCCTGTAACTTGTAGAATGGCAGACTCACTTGTGCTTTGAAAAACAGGGTAGGTTGTAGGGTTATTCACCATAGCAGTTAGTTTTTGAAATGCATTGGTTTCTGTTCTGTTAGAAATACGAAGAAGTAACCTTAAATGTAGTGAGTTTGTGAATTTTTGCCATTTTTTCACATCATTTTAAAAAGAATATCCTCTGCATATACCATACTTTTACTTGTGTTGTATAATGAGTTTGCTCTTTCAAGGTCAGCCAAAATAGTTTCATAAATAAATTTCTGAGAATCGAAAGCAGGATAAAACACACGTTCTTCACCTTTAGAAGCCTCTGTCATAGGTACAGGACCAAACATATCGGTTAAATTAGCATATAGCCATGCATTAAGCGTAAGAGCGATGGCTTCGTAATTTTCGTCTTCTGCTTTTACTGCTGCTAAAACGCATTTCTTTAATGTTGTTTAGCCATTTATAATTGTACCAAGAAGAATTACCAATGTTTTGGCTTACATCGTACCTATGTAAACCTCCCGAAACACTTGGAAAAGGCAAAGAAACCTGCATTAAATCAAACGTAATACTTGCACTTCTACCTGCATTATGGTTTGCAATTCCATAAATAATAGGGTTAATTAATGTTCCTGGGCTAATTTCGGAAATTCTATTAGGGTCTATGTTAACTTGCTCAAAATCGTTAGTACATGAAATAAACATGCTAAAGCTAAGTATCGTATATATTAAATATTTTATTGCTTTCATTTTTTTTAAATTATAAATTTAGTTTTAAACTTAAACCATAGGTTGCAGGCGAAGGCATTTGTCCCATTTCAATACCAGGTAAAATAGTATCTCCATTAAGAGCTGCTGATTCAGGGTCATAAATAGGAAAATCTGAAACCGTTGCTAAGTTTCTTCCAAAAACGGAAATATTTAGTCCTGTAATGCCTGTGTTTTTTCAATGTTTTTTTAGAGAAACTGTATTGTAAACTTACCTCACGTAACTTTAAAAAGGAAGCATCGAATGAATTAGACTCTACATTGGCACGGCGATAGTAACGGTTATACCAATCTGGGAGTAACTGCAGGTGTTGTATTTGGGGAATAAGTTCCGTCTGCATTTAAAACAACTCCATCTCCAATGATTACGCCTTCTTCACGTCCCATAAATGTTGAGGTTAATTTACCTTGTTGCACACTTTTATGATGTGTTTGTGAGTAAACAATACCTCCGTAAACCACCATCTAAAGTTACATTAAGGCTTACGTTTTTATATTTAAAGCTATTGCTTAAGCCTGCTTTCCAATCAGGGCTTGCATCACCTATATATTGAATTTCTTCAGGGTAAGCTGGTAAGCCTTTATTATCATAAACTATTTCACCTTTAGGAGATCTTACAAAACCGTAACCGTAAATAGCTGTAGTTGTTCCTCCAACTTTTGCAAGTAACGTAGCGTCACCACCTGAACCTATTTCCTGTTGACTATCAATACCATCAGCTAGGCTTAAAACTTTGTTCCAGTTTTTAGACCAAGTAAGGGTGCTTTCCCAAACAAAATTATCATTCTTTATAATTTTACCACCAAGGGTTATTTCTATACCACGATTACGTACCTCACCTGAGTTTAATGTTCCAGAAACTATAACCTGTGGTAATATCTAAAGGAACCTTAATAATTTGATTTTTGGTAGTAGTTTGATAAACAGTTGCATCTAAATTAATTCGGTTGTTTAATAAGCGTGCATCAATACCTGTTTCGTAACTTGTTGTTTGTTCAGGTTTAAAATCAGTATTGTACAAATTGGTGTCAACAGAAGCAGAACTAGGAAACTCACTTTGGTTATAGAATTTTTTTGTTTGGTAAGGCTTAGTGGCACTACCTACATTGGCATATGAAAAACGATATTTTAGATAATTGATAGCTTCTGGTAAGTTGAAAATTTTTGAGAGTATAAAACTTGTATTTATTGAAGGGTAAAAATATGAGTTGTTTTGTATAGGTAAGGAAGTTTCCCAATCGTTTCTACTTGTAATATCTAAAAACACTTTATCGTCATATGACATAGATATTAAGCCATATACACTATTTACTTTTTTATTGTTGTCATAAGTTTGTATAATAGGGTTGTTAATACCATTGGCTAATTTATATACATTGGGTACAACCAAGCCTTCTACATAGGCATCGGTTCTTCTGTATTTATAATTCATACTATTTCCTCCTATAGATGCTGAAAACGATAAAGAGTTGCTTATTTTACTTTCATAACTTAATAAAAAGTCGGTATTAATTTTCTTGCTTCCAAATATCTTGCGTTTCAAAAAAACCTTTTTTATAGCGATTAATACTGTAAGGGCGTTTTTGAGCTCGTTCTTGGTAATACGTATTTAATGAAGTACGAAGCATTAATTCAAGCTTTGGAGCTAGTTGAATTTTACCAAAAATATTACCGACTATTTGGTTACTCGCTAAAGGATTTGTTGCTTCGTAAGCTATTAAAAAAGGATTGTCTATATAAGAGCTATAAGGTTGAATTTGTTGAATTTGGTTTTGCTCTTCTTTCCAAATAGGGCGATACCAATCTAAATCTACATTAGGGTTTTGGAAAATCATGAAATAAGCTATAGAGCCATTGTTATACCCTGTACTTGGTAAATTATCACTGCTTCTATTATTATAGTTTACAAACTGCTCCTATTTTAATATGATCTGAAACTTGATAATCTGCATTTATAGAAGCTGTAATTTTTTCATAACCAGTATTCGGCATAATCCAGTCGTTTTTAGAATGACCTATTGAAAGTCGCATAGAACCTTTATCATTTCCTCCTTGAACAGAAATACTATTGTTAATGGTTACACCTGTTCTCCAAAAATCTTTACGGTTGTCTTTATACGGTCTCCATAATTGACGTTCTGCTGATTGCCCTTCTAATGTAGGGTCGTATTGATAATACGATTGGTTGTTAAATTCTGGTCCCCAAGCACTACTGGTACTACCTGTATTACTACCATCGCCAGAAGCCCCATAAGAATAATAAGGCTCACCGTCTTTATTAAAGCTTTTTTCCTGTGCCTTGTCCGTATTTATATTGCCAATCGGGCCAACGTTGTATAACATCTAAATTAATGCTTGAGTTATAACTAATACCTAAACCTTTTGTTTTTTTTCCAGATTTTGTGGTAATCATTATCGCACCATTTGCCCCACGGCTACCATAAAGAGCTGCTGCTCCTACTCCTTTTAACACAGTAACACTTTCTATATCTTCTAAATTAATGTCTGAAATACTATTTCCGTAATCTATTGGAGAATCTTCACCAATATATGAGTTTGATGAGCCAGAAGTTGTCATTTCACTTTCCATAGGCACACCATCAACAACAATAAGAGCATGATTCCCATTCGCATTTAAAGAGGTATTCCCTCTTAGGGTTATTTGTTGAGAGTTTAATGGACCAGAGTTAGATGATATAATACTTAGACCTGCAATTTTACCTTGTAACCCCGAAGACCAATTGTTAGGCATCGCTTGTGCTAAATTTTCGCCCTCTATAGCTGTTTGAGAGAATCCTAGTTTTTTTACTTCTCGTTTTATACCTAATGCCGTTACAACAATTTCATCAAGTTTGTTCGTGTTTTCTTGTAAAATAATTTCAATATTATTGGTAGCAGCTACTGTTTTTGGGTTGTATCCCATATAAGAAACTTCTAAATAAGCATTTTTTGTACTTATTTTTAAGGTGAAGTTACCATCAAAATTTGATGTTGTACCATTTTTTTGTCCCTTTTTCAATAATACTAGCTCCTGGTAGTGGCAAACCGTTTTCATCTAATACTTTTCCTTTAATTATTTGTTGTTGATTAGGACTTAAAAACAGTTATGGTATTATTTAAAATTTTAAAAAGGAAACCACTTTGCTTTGTAATTTTACTCAAGATGTTTTCCTAAACTTTCTTTTTCAGCATTCATTGAAAATTTTTGAATGCTTTGTGTAATTTTACTATCAAAAAATAAAAGTAAAATTGCTTTGTTTCTCAATAATAGAGAAAACAGTAGTTATAGGAACCTCTTTTACGTTTATGCTTATATAAGTAGGCTCTAAATTTTTATAGCTTTTTAAAGGAGAGGCTATAGTTGTAGCGCTACTTAATAGCAGATAAATTATAGGTATAAATTTTAGTGATAAAAAAAATTTAAAAATGTGTACTTTTGTTTTCATTTTAATTAGTTAGCGTTAATTTATTTTAATGTTACTTAAATATGTACCCCATTTTCGTTGCCGCGAAAGTGGGTTTTTTGTTGTTGCTGTATGGTTTTTAATTTTTTCTTATAAGTATATGTTTAGAGGTTAAATATTCTATTTTTAAGTTTTTTTAGCAAAGCAATACTTTGTAGTACTGTTTTAAGATTTTCATCTTTAAATTTTCCAGAAATAGTTTCCGATTTAAAACTATTGTCTACAAACTCAATTTTAATATTATACCAGTTTTCAAGTATTTTAGCGGTATTTTCTAATGTTTCTTCATTCAGTACAATAACATTTTTGGTCCATGCCATTAAATCTTCACTATTGTTATTCGTTATTTCAGAAAATTTATTGCTAAGAATGGTAACTTGTTGATTTTTTGTTAAAAAGAGTTTGTTTTCTGGGTTTTTAATTGAAACAACAGAAACTTTACCAGTATTAACACTTACAGTGGTTTTTTCATTAGAGTTGTTGTTTATATTGAAAGAAGTACCTAAAACTTGAACTTTCAAATCTTTAGAAATAATAGTAAATGGTTTCTTAGGGTTTTTGGTTACTTTAAAAAAAGCTTCGCCTATTAGTTCAATATGGCGGTCATTTTTAAAGTTGCTAGCGTATTGTATACTACTGTTTGAGTTTAGAAATACTTGACTGCCATCTGGTAAAAACAATTCTTTTCGTTCGCCTTTAACAGAAGCAATGGTTGTAATTTTATTTGGTTTTAAAAATAAAAAAGTGATACCAACACTTAGTAACAATAAAATTGATGCAGCAACCGATATATACTTTCTGCTATAAAAGGGAAACACTTTTTTTATGAGGAATAGACGAGTATATTGTTTTGTAAATTTTACGTTGGTTACTACTTTTTAAATTTACAGGAGTGTTTTTTATGTTTTTCTTGTAAAGCATCATAATACGCTTCAACGAACTGTTGTTCTTTTTCAGTAGTATTACCAGTTGCGTGTTTTTCTGCTAAATGAATAAACTTTTCTTTCTTCAAAATGTCTTTGTTTACTAGCAAGTCGCATTTTTATAAAAAATCACGTAGTGTAAAAAGGTTGTTTAACTATTTTTTAAAATAGCAAGTAGTTCCTTTACATTAAAAAAACATATAGGTAACATAATAAAGAAATATAGATTGGTGTAATTGAATTTTTAAGCTCTTTTAAAGCATTGCTAATGTGTTTTTCTACAGTACGAATAGAAAGGTTAAGTTTGGTGGCTATTTCACTATTAGACATATTTTCAAATCTGCTTAGTAAAAAAACTTTTCTGCAACTAGGGGTTAGTTTGTCAATTTTTAAATGTACCCAATCTTCAAATTCTTGGTATTCTATTTTTTTTTCAAAAGCTTCTG
>JASJYW010000027.1:57306344-57358177 GCA_030386875.1 Morinoia aosen
TCAGGTATTGCAACAAAGTTAGCAGAAAAACCGCCGAAAGATACTCCCCCACCAGAAATTCATGCAAGAAATATTCTAGAGATTAGTATAAACAGCAACAACCAACTTTTGGTAGAGAATGAGTATGTTGAGGTTAAAGATTTAAAGGAAATTGCGCTAAAATTTATTGATAATGGCGGTGGAGAAGGTAAAGAAAAGACAGGTGTGTGTACGTACTGTAAAGGAAATAAAGATCCAAAATCTTCTGACCACCCAAACAAAGCTGTTATTGCTATAGAAAGTGATAGGGGTTCAGAGTATGGAAACTATATTGGGGTTCAAAATCAGTTGTTACAGGCCTATACAGAGCTAAGAAACCGACTGTGCTTAGAAAGATATGGCATTTCTTTTACTGAGCTAGAAGAAGAATTTATAGCTGGAGGTCGTAAAGACGAAGCATTACGTAAAAAAGTTGAAGATATCAAAGAAAGTTATCCTCAAGTAATCGTAGATATTGAGCCGAATAATTAATTTTTAAAAAGATACAGATAGTTATGTCTAAATTTGGAAAGAAAAAAAAGGCTATGCCAGCAATGAATACTTCTTCATTGCCCGATATTGTTTTTATGTTATTGTTCTTTTTTATGGTAACTACGGTAATGAGAGAAACTAGTTTGCAAATTGAACAACCAAAATTGCCTAGTTCTACAGAAGTTAAAAAACTAGAAAACAAAAGTTTAGTGAGCACCATTTATGTAGGTAAGGCAAAAGATGAAAAATATGGTAAAGGGTATAATCAAATTCAATTAAACGATAAAATAGCAACGGCTAAAGATGTTGCTGAATTTATTTTAAGTGAAAGAGAAGGTAAAGCAGATGCTGAAATACCTTATATGACCACTTCGTTAAAAATGGATCAAAAAGCAAGCGTTGGTACCTTAAACGATATTCGATTAGAATTAAGAGAAATAAATGCCCTTAAATTAAGTTTATCAGTACACAAAGGTGATAATATACCAAAATAATAATCGCATAGTTTAAAATATCTTAAAAAGAGCAATCAAGAAAAATAGATTGCTCTTTTTTTGTGTAAAAAAAGTATCTTTATTCTTTAATTCTTTTATGTATGAAGTTTTTTGTTTCCATACTAGTAATATTCACTTCTCTATTCACGTTTTCACAACAGGATAGTTTAAAAATAGATGAGCGTTATTTAGAAGATCAATTATATGTTAACATTACCTATAATGTATTGCATTATGATACTAAAGCTGTTGATAATGGCGGATTTTCCTATGGAATTTCAGCCGGATTTATAAAAGATATTGTACTTAACAAACAAAGAAGTTTTGGTTTAGGCGTAGGTGTTGGGTATGGTTTTGATACTTTTGATTTCGGATTAAAAACTATTAAAACGAACAATACCTTTTCTTTTGAAGTAGATAATACTTTGCAGGAAAACAAACTTCGTTTACATACCTTAGAGCTTCCGTTGGAAATTCGTTGGCGAAATTCAACCTTAACAAAGTATAGTTTTTTTAGAGTATATGCGGGGATTAAAATAAGTTATAATTTTAGTAATAGCTTTGTATATATAAATGATAATACTACGTTTAGCTATAAAAATATACCCAATTACAATAATTGGCAAACAGGCTTAACCTTATCTGTTGGGTATAGTGCCTTTAATTTATACGCGTATTATGGATTAACGCCGCTTTTAGAAAATCCAGTAAGTATCAATACAAAAATGCTAAAATTTGGGCTTATTTTTTATATTTTATAAGCAATAGTAAATAATAAGTTGACTTAATAAACCTATAAAAAAGCCAAAATAAACCTCTTTAGTGGTATGTGCTTTTAAATACAGCCTAGAACTTGCCAAAAGTCCTGAAAGTAATATTAAAATAATTATTAAAGGCAATATATTGGCTTGATAAATATGGTTTGAATATTAAAAAAAAACCAACCGCATTTCCCATAGAAAGCAAGTGAATACTTACCTTAATTTTTGTAAAAAAGAAAATATAAAGAATCGTTAAACTAGCAACTGTGCCATAAAATAGGTAACTAATATCTCTTGTAATTGGCACGGTAAATAGTGCTTTTGCAAGTATGTAATAAATAATTATAATTAAAAAAACAGGAATTTTACGTTCTTTTATAGTGGCAAGTTGGTACGATTCTATTTGTTTAATAGCCTTTAAAAAAAATAAAATTAGTAAAGGAAGAACGTACGTGGCAATAAAAATGATACTTAATAATATAAGCTCTTGGTTTTTATTAAATTGTAGAGGCGTAAAAATAAAGTATAATAAAACCCCAATAATAGGCATTACTATTGGATGTAATATTGACGATATTATTTTATAAAATCGCATTAAATTTCTTTTCGTAAACGTGCCACAGGCAAATCTAACTGTTCACGGTATTTGGCAACGGTTCTGCGGGCTATTGGATAGCCTTTTTCTTTTAAAAGTAGTGCTAACTTTTCGTCTGTTAAAGGTTTTCGTTTGTTTTCTTCTGAAATTACGGTTTCTAAAATTTTCTTTATTTCTTTTGTAGAAACATCTTCTCCTTGGTCGTTTTTCATTGATTCAGAAAAGAATTCTTTAATTAATTTTGTTCCGTAAGGGGTAGATACATATTTGCTGTTTGCCACGCGCGAAACGGTAGATACATCCATATTAATTTTATCAGCAATATCTTTTAAAATCATTGGTTTTAGCTTACGTTCATCGCCTGTTAAAAAATATTCGTACTGATAATGCATTATGGCTTCCATTGTAACCAGTAAGGTTTGTTGGCGTTGCTTTACGGCATCAATAAACCACTTTGCAGCATCTAATTTTTGTTTAATAAACAGCACGGCATCTTTTTGCGATTTGCTTTTTTCTTTCGATTCTTGATATCCTTTTAGCATATTGTTATATGCTTTTGAAATATGCAACTCGGGTGCATTTCTACCATTTAGCGTTAAATCTAATTCGCCATCAATAATGCGAATATTAAAATCGGGCACAATTTGCTCGGCAGTTTTATTACTTCCCGAATAAGAACCACCCGGTTTTGGGTTTAATTTGCTAATTTCTACAATGGCTTCTTTTAACTGTTCCTCAGAAATATTGAACTTTTCAGTTAGTTTTTTATAATGTTTTTTAGCAAAATGATCGAACGAGTTTTCTAAAATGGCAATTGCTAACGCTCTGCTTTCTTTTGCTGGTTTTGCTTTTAGTTGAATAATTAAACATTCTTGTAAGTTACGAGCGCCAACCCCAACAGGTTCTAAAGTTTGAACAATGTTGTACAATACTTTGGTAACTTGTTCTTCCGATGTAAAAATGTTTTGGGCAAAGGCTAAATCGTCAACCAAATCAATAATATCTCTACGGATGTAGCCACTTTCATCAATACTACCCACTAAAAATTCGGCAATTGCCTTTTCTTCATCGGTTGTATTTATAGTGTTTAACTGATTGTTTAATGATTGATGAAAACTAGTTTCAGAGGCATAAGGCATTTGCTTTTCTTCATCGTCAGCAGCATAATTATTGCTTTGCGTTTTGTAGCTAGGTATTTCATCATCACTTAAATATTCGTCAATATTTATGTCTTCACTATCAATTTTTTCAGTTCCTGTATCATCAAATTCTTGGTCGTTTGCTAAAGAATCTTCAAAATTTTCGGGTTCTTCTTTGCCTGTATCTAGGGCAGGATTTTCTTCAATTTCTTGCTTTAAACGCTCTTCAAATGCTTGCGTAGGAAGTTGAATTAACTTCATCAACTGTATTTGTTGAGGCGATAATTTTTGAAGTAATTTAAAATTTAATTTCTGTTTTAGCATATAAACAAATATAAGAAATCGGTTAAAATAAAAATCGCCATTCTTGTTAATAGAATGACGATTTTAAGAATATTTTATAATAGTGCCTTAAAATTCTGCATTTTGAGGTGTCCTAGGAAAAGGAATTACATCTCTAATATTGCTCATACCGGTTGTAAACAATACCAAACGCTCAAAACCAAGCCCAAAGCCAGAGTGTACTGCTGTACCAAATTTTCGAGTATCTAAATACCACCACAATTCTTTTTCGTCAATGTGTAAGGCTTTCATTTTTTCTTTTAAAACTTCTAAACGCTCTTCTCTTTGGCTTCCTCCAACAATTTCTCCAATACCAGGAAAAAGAACATCCATGGCTCTAACGGTTTTTCCGTCATCATTTAAACGCATATAAAATGCCTTGATATTTGCTGGGTAATCGAATAAAATTACTGGACATTTAAAATGTTTTTCAACTAAAAAACGCTCGTGTTCCGATTGTAAATCTGCCCCCCACTCGTTAATTAAATACTGAAATTTTTTCTTTTTATTCGGTTTAGAATCTCTTAAAATATCAATAGCTTCCGTGTAAGAAACTCGTTTAAAATTGTTGTTAATTACAAAGTTTAGCTTTTCTAACAAACTCATTTCATTTCGTTCTGCTTGCGGTTTGTTTTTTTCCTCTTGGGCTAGTCTATCGTTTAAAAATTCTAAATCGTCTTTACAATTTTCAAGGGTATATTTTAAAACCGATTTTATAAAGTCTTCTGACAAATCCATATTGGCATCCAAATCGTTAAATGCAACTTCTGGCTCAATCATCCAAAATTCTGCTAAATGGCGTGTTGTATTCGAATTTTCGGCTCTAAAAGTGGGACCAAAAGTATATACTTTACCCAATGCCATTGCGTAGGTTTCGGCTTCTAACTGACCCGAAACAGTTAAGTTTGTTTCTTTTCCAAAAAAATCTTTCGTGTAATCTACTTCGCCATTTTCATTTAAAGGCGCTTTGTTGTTTTTAAATAGCGAAACACCAAACATTTCCCCAGCACCTTCGGCATCAGACCCTGTGATAATTGGTGTGTTAACGTAGTTAAATCCGTTTTCTTGAAAATATTTATGTACTGCAAACGATAAGGTAGAACGCACACGCATAATAGCACTAAACGTGTTGGTTCTAATGCGTAAATGAGCATTTTCACGTAAAAATTCTAAACTGTGCTTTTTAGGCTGAATTGGGTATTCTTCAGGATTTGAATCGCCTAAAACTTCTAATTCACTTACTTTAACTTCTACTTTTTGCCCTTTTCCTTCGCTTTCTACTAACGTTCCTTTTACACTAATTGCAGCGCCTGTATTTATTCTTTTTAAAAGTTCTTCGTTTGTGTTTTCAAAATCTACAACACACTGAATGTTATTAATGGTAGAACCATCGTTTAAAGCAATAAATCGGTTGCTTCTAAAAGTTCTTACCCATCCTTGTAAATAAACCTCTTGTAAAAAAACGGTTGATTGTAGTAGTTCTATTACGCTGCTTTTTTTCATTTTTATTAAAATTCGTCTTTAAAAAATAAAATACTATTGTGTTAAAAAATTAGTAAACAAAGATACTTTTTTACTAGAAACTACCCAATGAAATGAGTTTTAAAAACGCAGACTATTTTTTAGTATCGTCTTCTTTTGGAGGAATAATTTTTATAGCAGGTTCTTTAAATACTTTTTCGTTGGCAATTTTGCTTTCAAAAGTTAATAATAAAGAAGGAAGCAATAGTAGGTTTGAAGTCATTGCAAAAAGTAAGGTAACCGATACCAATCCGCCCAAAGCAATAGTACCGCCAAAGCTAGAAACGGTAAACACTAAAAAGCCAAAAAACAACACAATAGAAGTGTAAAACATACTAACACCCGTTTCGTTTAAGGCTGCGTAAACCGATTTTTTAATTCGCCAATTATTAGCAATTAACTCTTGCCTATATTTTGCTAAAAAGTGAATGGTATCGTCTACCGAAATACCAAAGGCAATACTAAATACCAAAATGGTTGAAGGTTTTATAGGAATATCTAAAAAACCCATTAGCCCAGCGGTTAATAAAAGCGGAAGAATGTTTGGTAGTAGTGAAATTAAAATCATTCTAAAAGAGCGAAACATCCACGCCATAAATACTGAAATTAAAAGGATGGCTAGTGATAATGAGATTACTAAGTTTTTTATTAAATAGTTGGTTCCTTTTATAAAAACAAGGGCTTTTCCTGTAAAGGAAACGTTGTATTTTTCTTCCGAAAATTCTTTAGCTACTACTTGCTGTAATCGTTCTTGAATTACATCCATTTTATCAGTACCAATGTCTTTCATAAAGGTTGTAATTCTGGCATAACGCCCAGTAGAATCAACAAAATTGTTTAACATACCCGCGTTGTTGGCAGAATTTTTAGTGTAGGCAAAAATGTGATTTTTTTCTTGAGAAGTAGGTAGTTGATAATATTTTGGGTTGCCTTTGTAATAAGCTTGTTTTGAGTATTTTACCAAATTTATAATAGAAACTGGTTTTGATAGTTCTGAAAAACTTTCAATGGCTTCGTTAATTTTTTCCATCTTTTTTAAGGTAGAAAGGCTCATAACACCTTTTTCCTTTTTTGTGTCTACTAAAATTTCTAATGGCATAATGCCACCAAATTCTTTTTCAAAAAACTTAATGTCTTTATAAAATTGTGTTCTACGAGGCATGTCTTCAATTAAACTTCCTGAAACTCTAATTTGATAAATACCTATAATACCAAAAATAATGATTAAAACCGTTGTAAAGTAAACTGCAATTCTGTTATTTCTAACGGTGTTTTCCATCCATTTTACAACATTGTCTATCCATTTTTTTTCTAAATGGTTTAAGTGTTTTTTCTTTGGAAGTGGCATAAAACTGTAAATTATAGGAATAATTAGCAGCGCCAAAATAAAAATGCTAATAATGTTTACAGATGCCAAAATACCAAACTCTCTTAGTAACTGACTTTTAATAAAAATAAAAGTAGCAAAACCAGAGGCGGTGGTAATGTTGGTCATTAACGTAGCATTACCCACTTTAGAAATTACTCGTTGTAATGATTTTGCCTGATTACCGTGTTTTTTAACCTCTTGTTGATATTTGTTTATTAAAAAAACAGCATTCGGCACGCCAATAACAATAATTAAGGGCGGAATTAAAGCCGTTAACACAGTAATTTCATAACCAAAAAGCCCAATAAAACCCAGTGCCCAAATAACGCCAATGCTTACTACCAAAAGCGTGATAAATGTTGCACGATACGAACGGAAAAAAAAGAAGAAAATAACAGCTGTTACCAATAAAGCCAAGAAAACAAAAATGCCAATTTCGTCAACAATGTTTTGCGAGTTTAGTGTTCTAATGTATGGCATGCCCGAAATACGAACATCAATACTGTTTTCTTTTTCAAATTTTTCAATAATGGGTGTTAATACCTCGTTTATAAATTTTGGACGTTCTTGAGTGTTTACAATGCTTTTTTTTATGTAAATAGCCGTTTGTATGGTACCTTTTTCGTTATAAAGTAGGTTGTCGTAAAACGGAAGTTTTTCAAATAACTGCTGTTTTATTTCGTTAATTTCGGTTTGAGTTTCTGGAGTCTTTTCATATAAAGGCTCAATAATAAATTTTCGATTTTCCCTATCAGCTTTTAGTTTTTGAATATCAGCAATGGAAACGGTAAATTCTACTTGAGGAATTGTATCGAATACCTTAACTAAAGTATTCCAATTTTTAAATTTTTCAGGTGTAAATAATGTGGAGTCTTTTACGCCAAGAAGAATTAGGTTTCCTTCTTCTCCAAAAATTTCTAAAAATTTGTTGTATTCAATATTTGCCTCGTGATCTTCTGGAAGTAAGTTTGCTTCTGTATATGAAAAGTGGATGTTTTTTGTTTGTAGTGCCAAAAAGGCTGTAATAGCGGCAATAAGTACTAAAATAAAATACCGATTTCTTAAAATTAACCTAGCAACGCGGGTCCAAAAATTCATTTAAAAAGTTTTGGCAAATGTACTAAATCGTGTAACATTTGGGCAAAAAAAAGAGTGTTAAAAACACTCTTTTCTATATTTTTATGTAATTTGCTGTTTTTAAACAGTCATAATTTCTTTTTCTTTTACAGCTAACTTATCATCAACTTGTTTAATGTAAGTGTCTGTTAATTTTTGAATATCAGCTTCAATACTCTTTTTTTAAATCTTCCGAAATATCAGTTTTTTTAACATCGTTATTCGCATCTTTACGTGCATTTCTAACACCAATTTTGGCTTGTTCTGCTTCGGATTTTGCTTGTTTTGCTAATTCTTTACGGCGTTCTTCGGTTAATGGTGGAACGTTAATCATAATTAACTCGCCGTTATTCATTGGATTAAAACCTAAATTGGCAAGCATTATGGCTTTTTCTATTTCTTGCAACATGTTTTTTTCCCAAGGTTGTATAGAAATGGTTCTTGGGTCTGGCGTATTTACGTTGGCAACTTGGCTTAGCGGGGTTTGCGACCCGTAGTAATCTACCATTACGTTAGAAAGCATTGCAGGTGTTGCTTTTCCTGCTCTAATGCTACGTAGTTCTTTTATTAAATGCTCTATGGCACTATCCATTGCTTCTTTTGCAGTATCTAAAATAAGTTCAATTTCTTCGTTCATCGTCTTTAAATTTTACTAAAATTTTATACTATGGTATTAGTTAACAATTGTTCCAATTTGCTCTCCAGAAATTAATTTTACTAAATTTCCTTTGGTATTCATATCGAAAACTATGATTGGCAATTTGTTTTCTTCGCTTAATGTAAACGCTGTCATATCCATTACTTTTAGTCCTTTTTTAATTACATCTTGAAAAGTAACGGTTTCAAATTTTATGGCATCTTTATTTTTTTCAGGGTCAACATTGTAAATCCCATCAACACGAGTTCCTTTTAAAATGGCATCGGCATTTATTTCAATGGCTCTTAAAACGGCAGCGGTATCGGTTGTAAAATAAGGGTTTCCGGTTCCTGCACCAAAAATAACCACGCGTCCTTTTTCTAAATGACGAATGGCTCTTCTTTTTATATAGGGTTCTGCAACTTCTTTAATTTCTAAGGCAGTTTGTAAACGTGTATGAACGCCTTCGTCTTCTAAAGCACTTTGCAATGCCAAACCGTTTATACAGGTTGCTAACATTCCCATGTGGTCTCCTTGTACACGATCCATTCCGTTTGCAGCCCCTGCAACACCTCTAAAAATATTACCACCACCAATTACAATGGCAATCTCAACTCCTTTTTCAACTACTTGTTTTATTTCTTTTGCGTATTCCGATAAACGTTTAGGGTCTATACCGTATTGTTTATCGCCCATAAGTGCCTCGCCACTTAATTTTAAAAGTATTCTTTTATATTGCATACGTTCTGTTGAAAGTTTAGCAAATATATGAATAAGATTTAGCTTCTAAAATTGATTTTTTATAAAATAAAAAAACCACACAAATTTGTGTGGTTTTTTAGTATGCTTAAAATGTTAGTTTATCCTAAAGCAACTCTTTTAAAGCTGCTTATAGAAACATTGCCATACGATTTTACGTATTCTGCAACGGTTTTCTTTTCATCTTTAATAAAAACTTGGTCTAACAAACATTGTTCTTGGTCTAACGTTGTGTTATCTGCAATAAAACGTTCCATTTTTCCTGGTAAAATTCTATCCCAAATTTGCTCTGGTTTGCCTTCTGCTTTTAATTCTGCTTTTGCAACTTCTTCTGCTTTTGCTAAAATTTCAGGCGTTAATTGCGACATTGAGATGTATTGAGGTACGTTTTTAAGTGTTTTACCTAATCTACCTAATTCAATATTTTCTTTTTCAATTACAGCAATTCTAGCTTCAGTTTCTGCGGTAACATAAGCAGGGTCAAAATCTTTATACGATAATGTAGTTGCACCCATAGAAGCAATTTGCATTGCTACATCTTTTGCTAAAGTTTCAGCATTGTTTACTTTTTCAGATAAACCTACTAACGCAGCAATTTTACCAATGTGAGTGTATTCACCAACGTAAGTAGCTTCAACTCTTTCGAAAGAAGTGATGTCTAACTTTTCGCCAATTACACCCGTTTGTTCAATTAACTTATCTGCAACTGTTATTCCTCCAAAATCAGCAGCTAAAAAACGATTCTTTACTTGTGTGATTTAAGGCAATATTAGCAAATTGATTTGCCAAAGCCACAAACGATTCGTTTTTACCAACAAAGTCGGTTTCACAAGCTAAAACAATAGCAACACCTACGGTATTGTTGTCGTTTATTTTTGTTACTGCAACTCCTTCGGTAGATTCTCTATCAGCCCTGTTAGCCGCAATTTTTTGACCTTTTTTACGTAAAATGTCTATTGCTGTATCAAAGTCACCTTTTGCCTCTACTAAAGCTTTTTTGCAGTCCATCATACCTGCTCCTGTTGCTTCTCTTAAATTTTTAACATCAGCAGCGCTTATATTTACCGTTTCCATTTTATATTTTTTAAATTTTAAGTTTTTAAAAATTATTTAGTTTCTTCTACTCTGCTTTTGTTTCCGCTTTTGAATCGTCTTTCTTTGTAGCCGCTTTTTCGTCTTTGGTTGCTTTTCTTTCAGCTAAACCTTCTGCAATAGCACCCGTTACGTAGCTTAATACTTTGTTGATAGACTTAGAAGCGTCATCGTTTGCAGGAATTACAAAATCTACTGGTCTTGGATCTGAGTTTGTATCAACCATTGCGAAGATTGGAATGTTTAAATTCTTCGCTTCCGCTATGGCAATATGCTCTTTTTTTACATCAACAACAAATAATGCCCCTGGTAAACGAGTCATATCGGCAATAGAGCCTAAGTTTTTTTCTAACTTTTCTCTTTGACGAGTAATTTGTAATTTTTCTCTTTTCGATAAAGCATCAAAAGAACCATCTTGCTTCATTCTATCAATAGAAGTCATTTTTTTAACGGCTTTTCTAATTGTTACAAAGTTGGTTAACATACCTCCTGGCCATCGTTCTGTAATGTAAGGCATGCTTACTGCTTTTGCTTGTTCAGCAACAATATCTTTTGCTTGTTTTTTGGTAGCAACAAATAATATTTTACGTCCTGAATTTGCAATTTTTTGTAGCGCAAGTGAAGTTTCTTCTATTTTTGCTGCTGTTTTATACAAATCGATGATGTGAACACCATTACGCTCTGTATAAATATAAGGCGCCATGTTTGGATCCCATTTTCTTGTTAAGTGACCAAAGTGTACGCCACTATCTAATAATTCTTGAATGTTTACGTTTGCCATTTTTAAATGTGTTTACTTTCTGTTTTTGAAATCAATATATAAGTAGTCTTTTTCGAGTCTTATATATTTAGATACTAAACTGTTTTAATATTAAATTTATAGAACAGTTCTCGATATAATAATTTGCAGAAATACATCTGCAAACGATTAACGTTTCGAGAATTGGAATTTTTTACGTGCTTTTTTCTGACCGAATTTCTTACGTTCAACCATTCTTGGGTCACGCGTTAATAAACCTTCTGGCTTTAATACGGCTTTGTGCTCTTCGTTAATAGCAACCAAAGCTCTTGTAATTGCCAAACGAATAGCTTCTGCCTGACCAGTAACCCCACCACCAAATACGTTTACTTTAATATCGTAAGACTCTAAGTTATTTGTTAACATTAAAGGCTGTTGTACTTTATATTGTAATGTTGGTGTTGTAAAATAGCTTTTATATTCTTTTTTGTTTACAGTAATGTTTCCCTTACCTTCAGAAAGATAAATACGAGCAACCGCTGTTTTTCTTCTACCGATTTTGTGTACTATATCCATTATTTATAATCGTTAAGGTTAATAGCTTTAGGCGTTTGTGCCTCTTGTTTATGCTCAGTACCTGCATATACGTACAAGTTTCTGAATAAAGCGCTTCCTAAAATATTTTTAGGTAACATTCCTTTTACTGCTTTTTCGATTAATCTTGTAGGATCTTTCTCAAACATTTCTGAAGCAGTTAACGATCTTTGACCTCCTGGATATCCTGTGTGACGGATGTAAGACTTATCAGCCCACTTTTTTCCAGTTAAGTTAATTTTTTCTGCGTTGATAACAACCACATTGTCTCCACAATCTACGTGAGGAGTATAATTTGGTTTGTATTTACCTCTAATTAGCTTTGCTACTTTAGAAGCTAGACGACCCAACGTTTGCCCGTCCGCATCAACTAAAACCCACTCCTTATTTGCGGTAGCGCTGTTTGTTGATACTGTTTTGTAACTTAATGTGTTCATAATTACACTTTAGTTTTTGTTTGTTAATAAAAATAATTTTCCTTAAAAAAGGAGTGCAAATGTATGCGTTTTTATTTGATTGGCAAATAGTGTTTTAGATTATTTTGTGGATTGTTAAAAATAATAATAGATTTGCTTTAAAACATAAATAAAAAAGATAGATTGAAAAACGATATATTTAAAGATTTACAGATAGAATATCAATTGCCTAAAAAAGAAGTTTGGAAAGGAAGAGCAACAAACCCAAATGAAGAAAACCAATATTGGTATCAAGAAATTTTGTTGTGCGATATAAATAAGCTAAAATTAGAAGATAAATTTAATATTGCGCTAGTTGGTTATGCTTGCGATGAAGGCGTGCGAAGAAATAAAGGACGTGTAGGTGCTGTAGCAGGTCCTGAAAAAATTCGACAAAATTTGGCAAAAATACCTATTCATTTTACGAAAAAAATAGCCGATGTTGGCACTGTTAACTGTGTTGAAAATGATTTAGAATCTTGTCAAAAAGGATTTTCTGAAATCATTTTTAAACTCATCAAAAATAATATTTTCCCTATTGCCATTGGTGGCGGGCATGATATTGCCTATGCACATTTTATGGGAATTTACAAGGCGGTTAAAAACTCACCAAAAAATAAAATTGCCATTATTAATTTTGATGCTCATTTTGATTTACGCCCTGTTGAAGAACAGCCAAATTCTGGAACGCCTTTTAATCAAATATTTTCAGAATTAAAAAAAGAAAACAAACAATTAGATTATTTTCCTATTGGAATTCAACAGCAATCAAACACCAAAAGTTTGTTTAAAATAGCCGAAGAAAATAAGGTTGATTTTGCAGATAGCTTGCATTGTGAACCTTCTAAAAAAGCAATAAAAACGTTGCAAAAAAAACTACAACCGATTCTTAAACGAAACGATTACATTTATATAACTATTGATATGGATGGGTTTTCATCAGCTTATGCACCAGGTGTAAGTGCGCCTTCTGCATTGGGTTTTTCGCCTAATTTTGTTTTTAAAATGCTTCAGTTTTTGTTTGAAACCAAGAAAGTGATTTCGTGTGATGTAGCTGAGTTAAATCCTGTGTTTGATATTGACAATCGTACCGCTAATTTAGCCGCAAGGTTGGTTGATTTTATGGCTAAAAATCAGCAGGAATTGTAAAAGATATTTTTTGTTTTGTAATTGGGTGTAAAAACTCAATAAACTCGGCGTGTAAATACAATCGGCTTGCCCTTTTTCCGTATAAATCGTCTCCTATAATAGGTGTGTTTAAGCCCTTTTTATGAGCTGCATGAACTCTTAATTGATGCGTTCTTCCTGTTATTGGGTAAAAATGAACTCGTGTTTTTTCGTTTTTTGTTTCAATAACTTCCCAAAGGGTTTCGGCATTTTTTCCGTGTTCAAAACAAACCAATTGTTTTGGACGATCATCTAAATCTACTCGTAACGGAAGTGTTATTTTTCCGCTTTTTTCATTAATAATTCCTTCTAACAAAGCCACATAGCGTTTTTTTACAGTTCTTTTTATAAACTGATTTTGCATTATTTTGTTGGCTTCTTTTGTTTTTGTAAGTACCAAAATACCCGAGGTGGACATATCCAATCTGTGTACAATTAAAGAACCCGTAGCGTTGGGAAATTGCTCTTTCATTCGAGTATAAACAGAATCGGAAATTTCCTTTCCAGGAACTGATAGAAATTCGGCAGGTTTGTTTATAACAATAAAAGCTTCGTCTTGATAAATAATTTCAAGTTCTTTGTTTTTTGTGGTGTTTACAATAAGTGGATTTTCATCGGTTTCAACACCTTTTAACATGTGTTTTAAAATAGGCTTGCAACGACTTTGGCAGGCAGGATAAAAGTGTTTGTGCTTTCTAATTTCGGCATTTGGCGAAATTCCCCACCAAAATTCTGCTATACAAATGGGTGTTAAATTATTTTTAAAAGCGTATTGCAATAATTTTGGAGCGGCACATTCTCCAGAGCCAGCAGGAGGTTTTATTGCAGGATTGTTAAAAATAGCAAGTAATGATTTTGCTTCTTTTTTTCGATTTAAAAATTGAAATTTTTCAAACAATGTTTTTTGTAAAAAAGCAGAAATTTCTTTTCGTTCTTTCTTTAAAGTTGTAATTTCTAATTCAAAATTGATGAGTTTTTCTCTGTCTTTATCAATTTTTTGCTCGTAATACGCTATTAGTTCTTTGTAAAAAAACTGGTTGTTAAAACTTTCTTGTTTTAGTTTTTCGGATAGTTTTAAAAAGTCTTTTTCATCTAAAGTTTCTCGTCCAATCTTTTTACGAAGTTTTCTATTTTCTTTAGAAACTTTTATTTTTTTTCGTTGATTTTCTAAATCGATTTCAATTTCTGCGGATAATTTTTTAACTTCCTTTTTTAATTGAAGATAGTTTTTATCGTTTTTTAATGTTTCTAATCTTGCGCTAATTTGTTCTATTTCTTCTTCACCTTTTTTATAAAAACTATTTTTTGCTCTGAAATCAAAAACAGGTGGGACAAAAGTGTTAGGACAGCTATTGTCGTTTAATTTTCCTGAAAATGCGGCTAAGTAACCAACTTCGTTTTCAGACTTTTTAACCACTAAAACCCCAAACATTTTTCCAATAGCATTTTCTTTTTCATTGGTATTTAAACCGAAATTATGCGTAAAATCGGTTTCATTTTTTAAATATTCTTGTAATTCCTCTGAAGCAATTTTTGCAAGAGGATGTGGCGTATAATAAAACGGAAACGTAAATTTTTTAGGTAATTTTATTGCAGAAATATCCGTTTTAAAGCGTTGAAAATGAATCATTATTTTTTGAATCGTTTAAATTTCATCCATTAATAAAAATAAAATTTTCTTGTCTTTTTCGGTTAGTGTTTTTGAAACTTCTTCTGAGTTAAAATGAAGTTTAAAAGAATAAATAGTGTTTTCTAAATTTTGTGTGTTGTAGCCAATGTATTTTAAGGCTTGCGTTGTGTTGAAATTATCTGGAATTGTAACAGTTACTAGTTTAGACTCGTTGTACCAAATACCGAATCCGTTTTCAGCTAATTTTTTCCAAGGAAATAAAGCACTTGGGTCTACTTTTCTGCCAGGAGCAACATCTGCATGCCCAATAATGTTTTCTTTAGGAATTTTATATTTTTTGGTTAGTTTTTCCAACAAACGTATCAAGCTGCTATTAATTTGGGAATCTGAAAAAGGTTCTTCGCCATTATTATCTAATTCTATACCAATAGAAACGCTATTAATATCGGTATTTTTGCCCCAACTTCCGCCGCCAGCATGCCACCCTCTTAATAAATCGTTTAGCATTTGCGTTACACTGCCATTATCACAAATTACGTAATGCGAGCTTACTTGTGTGCGTTGTAAAGCAAAGGTTTTATAGGTTTGCTCGCAATTTTCTTGATCAGTATGATGAATTACAATTAAATTAGGTTTTCGTAAATTGAAATTTTGCGATTCAATTATTTTAATTTTTTGGTTGTTAATGGTGTCTAAAGGAATGTTTTGTAAGCTTTTCCCTAGTTTTTTAGCTTCTTTTTTGAAATTCTTTTTTGAAATTTGATAAATGTTTTTTGAACAAGCACTAAAAAGGAATAGTAAAAAGAATAATTTTAAATATTTCATTTTATGATGTTTTATAAGTACTGTTTTTTAATTAATGCTTCTGGTTTTTCTACAAATAGATATAGTGATATTAAAAAGAACCACTCTAATGGTTTCATTAAAAAATAGATTAAATTCGATTTAATGGATGTGTTTATTTTTACAGATAAATTGTAGCCATATTTATCATAATTTTTACGAATAAAATAATGTATTTTTTTTGATTTTAGTTGAATCATTTCCTCAAAAGCATTCGCAATCATTAATTGTCTATTTACAATAATTGGTTTTCCGTATCTTTTTCCTATTCTAACAGGTTTTACAATTTTCGGACTTCCTTTTGCTGCAACGGTACATAAATAATGTCCTGTGTGGTCTAATGGAGGCGGATGGCTTAATTGAGAAAATCGCCATGTTGTAGTGTCAGTAAACACTTTTACCATGCTATCATAATCTTGCCCAAATAACATTAAAATTAGAGTGATCATCATAAATACAGGAAAAATTAATATCACAACAAATAGAGGATATGTCTTTCTTTTTAGTAGTATTTGATGCAAATAATTTAGCGTTGGATTTACATATTTATAATCATTAAACTTATTTATCACTTTATTAAAACTACTGTAGATGAGATAAATAGATATTATTATTGATAAAAGCGGATAAAATGTAAATAACGTTATTGTGCTTTCATTTGGTTTTTCAAAAGAAGGGTTGTAATCAAATAATGTATTATCTACATAAGAAGTTTGTAAAATAATGCTAATATTGATAACTATTCCTATAATTACAATGCCACAAACAATAGCCCAAGTAAGTGGTGGAAGCTTTTCACTTTTTTTCCAAAGTAAAAAATTAGAGATGTTGTATAAAATATAAAATACAAGTAATGTTAAAAAATATTGATGTGCAAAAGGAGTATAGCCATCGCCATCTATTGGGTCTATTGCTACATCGTGCGAAGCGCTAGAAAGTAATAAACTAAAACCAAAAAGAATAAAAGTAATTACATAAAGAAGCCCTGTAAAAAAGGTAAGTTTAGATATTTTAGCTTTAAATGCATAGATAACAATTCCTATAAATAACAAGAAGAATAAGAGTAAAAATGACATAAAAAGCAGTTATAAATGTTATTTAATATAGTTTTAATGCGCCTCTAGCCAATTTTCTCCAATGCCAATTTCTACATCTAACGGAACACTCATTGTAAAGGCATTTTCCATTTCGTGTTTTATAATAGGTTTTATAATTTCTAATTCGCTTTTATGGGCATCAAAAACCAATTCGTCATGAACTTGCAATAGCATTTTCGATTTAAAATTTTCTTTTTCAAAACGCTTGTGAATGTTAATCATTGCCAATTTAATAATATCGGCAGCCGAACCTTGTATGGGTGCGTTTACGGCGTTTCTCTCGGCAGCGCCGCGCACAACTGCGTTTCTAGAATTGATGTCTTTTAAATACCTGCGCCTGTTTAAAATAGTTTCTACATAACCGTTGTCTCTCGCAAAATCGATTTGTCCAGAAATGTAAGCTCTTAACTTCGGATAGGTTTCATAATACGTGTCAATCAACTCTTTGGCTTCGCTTCTTGTTAAATCGGTTTGATTGCTTAATCCGAATGCTGAAACCCCATAAATAATACCAAAATTAACCGTTTTTGCATTGCTTCGTTGTTCACGAGTAACGTCGTTTAAAGCCACATTAAATACTTTTGAAGCCGTTGAAGCATGAATATCTTCGCCATTTTTAAAGGCATTTATCATGGTTTCTTCTTCGCTTAAAGCGGCAATAATTCGCAGTTCTATTTGGCTATAATCGGCAGCCAATAAAACGTGATTTTCATCTTTTGGAATAAATGCTTTTCGTACTTCTTTACCGCGCTCGGTTCGAATAGGAATGTTTTGCAAATTTGGGTTGTTAGAACTCAATCTGCCCGTTGCCGCAACGGCTTGCATGTATTCGGTATGAATTCTTCCTGTTTTTGGGTTTACCTCGTTTGGTAACGCATCTACATAGGTACTTTGTAGTTTTTTGTACTGACGATATTCTTGAATATCTCTAATAATTTGATGGTCTTTCGATAGGTAAGACAACACATTTTCAGCAGTGGCATATTGCCCAGTTTTTGTCTTTTTTGGCTTGTCTACCAATTTCATATTTTCAAACAAAACAACGCCCAATTGTTTTGGCGATGCAATGTTAAATTCTTCGCCAGCTTGCGAATAAATATTTTTTTCTAGTCTGTTAATATCATCCGTTAAAGTAACAGAAAGTTCTTTTAAAAATTCGGTATTTAGGTTAATTCCTTCAATTTCCATAGCGGTTAGCACAGAAACCAAAGGTAATTCAATATCGTTAAAAAGTTTGGTAACATTACCGCTTTGTAATTCTTTGGTAAAGTGTTCTTTTAGCTGCAACGTAATATCTGCATCTTCTACGGCATATTCGGTTTGTTCTTCTACTGGAACATCCCGCATAGAAAGCTGATTTTTCCCTTTTTTGCCAATTAATTCGGCAATAGAAACGGGTTGATAATTCAAATAGGTTTCTGCCAACACATCCATATTATGGCGCATGTCTGGATTTATCAAATAATGCGCAATCATGGTGTCGAACAATTTGCCTTTTACAGGTATGTTGTAGTTTGACAGAACTTTAATATCGTATTTTAAATTATGTCCAATTTTTTCGATTTCTTCCGATTCAAAAAACGAACGAAATTCTTCTAAAATAATTTTTGTTTCTTCTTGATTTTCAGGAAAAGATACATAATACCCTTTGCCAATTTCAAATGAAAAAGCAATACCAATAAGCTCAACTTCAAGGGCTTTTAAACCTGTGGTTTCGGTATCAAAACATACCGATTTTTGTTGCATTAATTTGCTTAACAGCATTTTTCTTGCCAATGGCGAATTTACATGCTGGTAAAAATGATTGGTATTTTTAATGGTTTTAAAGCCTGATGCCGCTTCGTTTTCAGAAACATTTCCAGTTCCAGGCGTGGCAAACAAATTGAACTGCCCGTCTGTTTTAGGAGCCGATTTTTTTTGAGTGATTTTCGGCTTTTCTTCTGTGGTGTTTTCTGGTTGATTTTTTTCGGCTTCAACGGCAAACGTTCGTGTGAAATTGGTGAGTAAATTTCGAAATTCTAACTCGTTAAAAAGTTCGGTAACTTTTTCAATATCAGGTTGATCTAATTCAAAATCTTTCGCATTAAAGGTTACAGGAACATCCAGCATTATGGTTGCCAGTTTTTTAGAAAGCAAGCCTAAATCTTTTGCCGCTTCTATTTTTTCTTTCATTTTTCCTTTTAGCTCGTGTGTGTTTGTTAACAGGTTTTCCATAGAACCGTATTGTGCTAACAGCTTTTTAGCAGTTTTTTCGCCAACACCCGGCAGACCAGGAATGTTGTCGGAAGAATCGCCCATCATTCCTAAAAAATCAATTACTTGTAACGGATTGCTAACTTCAAAATTTTCTTGCACTTCTTTTACGCCCCAAACATCGTAACCACCACCAAAACGAGGTTTGTACATAAAAATATTTTCAGAAACCAGTTGCGCAAAATCTTTATCGGGCGTTACCATAAAGGTTTGGTATCCTTCTTTTTCGGCTTGTTTTGATAGCGTTCCAATTACATCATCCGCCTCAAAACCTTCTTTTACCATAATAGGTATGTGCATTGCCTTTAAAATATCGTAAATGTACGGAACGGCAACTTTTATGGCTTCTGGGTTTTCATCTCTATTGGCTTTGTAATCTTCAAACATTTCAACTCGGTCGGCACTACCACCTTTGTCAAAACAAACGGCTAAATAATCGGGTCTTTCACGTTTTATCACATCTAAAAGTGAGTTCATAAAACCTATAATGGCAGATGTATCTACTCCTTTAGAATTAATTCTTGGGTTTTTAATAAAAGCGTAATATCCACGGAAAATTAATGCGTAGGCATCAACTAAAAAGACTCTTTTTTGTTTTGACATTGTAAAAAAATTGAAGTGATAAAATTACAAAAACTTATACAGATTATCGGTTGTTTTTCAATTTCAAAAAATAAACCGCTATAAAAAATGGTAAAGCTTTGTTAAACTACACGGAAAAGGCAATTTAAATACGTCAATTCTGTTAAATTTGTCAAAAAAATAGTTTATGCCACGCTGGGTTTTTCCTTTATTAATAGTTTCTGTTTTAATTATTTTCGTTGAATTTTATACGTTTCAAGCCTTTAAAACCATTTCGAAAAGTAAAGTCATTCGATATTCTTTTTTACTGATAAGTTTAGCTGTTTATACAAATTTTTTTGTAACCATGCTAAATTACTCTAGAAGCGATGGGCAAACGCCACAATTTCAAATGGCAGTTGGTATGTTGCTAACGGTGTTAGTTCCTAAATTGGTAATTATTTTGGTGCTGTTTGGTGAAGATGTGTACCGTTGGATTTTAAAAGGAATTTCAGCAATTTCATCAGAAGAAACAAAACCGTTGGCAGGTAGGCGGAAGTTTATTTCGCAACTTGCTTTGGGCTTGGCGGCAATTCCTTTTGCATCGTTTATTTATGGAATTATACAAGGAAAATACAACTACAAAGTATTAAAATATCAGTTGAGTTTTAAAGATTTGCCCGAAGCATTTGATGGCTTTACCATCACCCAAATTTCCGATATTCACTCAGGAAGTTTTACCAATAAAGAAAAAATTACATACGGCGTAGAGTTGATTAATCAACAAAAATCGGACATTATGCTATTTACAGGTGATATTGTAAATAATAAAGCCGATGAAATGGATGATTGGCTTGATGTTTTTGATAAATTAGAAGCAAAAGAAGGAAAATTCGCAATTCTTGGAAATCACGATTATGGTGATTATATGGATTGGGAAAGCAAAGAAGCCAAAGCTAAAAATTTTGAAGATGTAAAAAATATTCATAAAAAAATAGGTTTCGACTTATTATTGGATGAACACCGATATTTAGAAAAAAACGGACAAAAAATAGCCTTGGTTGGTGTAGAAAATTGGGGAAAAGGATTTAACCAAGCAGGAGATTTGCAAAAAGCATCTTCAAAAATTAAGAAAGAAGATTTTAAAATTTTAATGACGCACGACCCAAGCCATTGGGAATACAAGGTTAAAAATGACGATTTTAATTATCAACTTACCTTAAGCGGGCATACGCATGGTTTACAAATGGGAATAGAAATTCCAGGTTGGTTAAAATGGAGTCCATCAAAATACGTGTACAAACAATGGGCAGGTTTGTATAAAGAAAAGGACCGATATATAAACGTAAACAGAGGTTTTGGCTATCATGCCTTTCCTGGACGCGTTGGTATTTGGCCAGAAATTACGGTGATTGAATTAAAAAGAGGTTGATAATCAGTACATTCAACAATATTTTTTATATTTGTTAGCTTATAGAGAATTATTATTGTGTTTTTTACCTTTAAAAGCCTTGTATAATGACAAAATTTGGAGAATTAATTAATGTAAACAAACCCATTCTAATCGATTTTTATACAGATTGGGATGAGGTTGAAAATAATGTAGAAACATTAAGACACGTTGCCGCCGCTTTAGGTAATAAAGCCAAAGTAATTAAGATTGATATTAAAAAGAATGAAGTATTAGCCGATGCCCTTCGTGTAAAAGGAAATCCAACCTTTATGATTTACAAAAACGGAGAAATGAAATGGAGGCAAACTGGCGGACAAGATGCGAATACCTTAATTAGTTTGGTGGAAAAATATTTGTAGTTTTTTTCATATTTAAAACCCCACACAGTTAATTGTACAATTAACTGTGTGGGGTTTTTATAATTAAGTTTTTTAAGGAATTACTTCTTCTAAAGGCAAGGTTTCGGTTTGTTGTTTTTCTTCGTCAGAAATTAAATGACTAAATAGTTTTAAGTTTTTGTTAAACCCGTCTTCTAATTGTTTTAAATAGTTTTTATCAGTATCAAACTCTTTAACTTGGCTTAAAATTTCGCGATACATATATAAATTCATATCCAAATTATCGAAAATTAAGTCAACATCATTTTCACTAAAGGTGCTGTAATGTTTTAATCTTTGTTGAATAATATCAATTAAAACTTCAGCTACTTCTCTAGCCTTATCTTTGTCGCCAATTTTATAATACAATTCTGGGTAGCCTAAAGAAATACTGTAATGTTCATATTGTTTTATAGGTAGTTTTTGTAATGAAAAATCTAAAACATTTTTAGCATTTACCGAATCGTTTTCGTTTAAAAATTGTTCTGATAATCGCATTAAATTATTTCGCATAGATATGGCATTTCGTTTGCCTTGTTCATCTATATACGTTTTAGGGTTATTGCTGTTTTTAAAATTCCATTTTTGAACGTTTTTGTACATTTTTTCAGCATCAATGCGCCCCATATCAAACGGCGATTTGTCTTTATTTGATGTTTTTATAGGAACTAATTTGTACGCCATTCCATCTAGCTGTAAGTAATCTTTCAGCCAAATGTATTCTTCATCGGTATTTGAGCCACCAGTGAAGTATATTGGCTGTTTCCAATCGAAATTTGCTAAAACATCTAACATTAAAATTCTGTTTTTTTGAATGCCTTGCTCGTCTATGGCGATATCAATAAAATCTACCATTTTATCAGTATCTTTTGGTGCTACAATTCCGTATTTTAAAGCATTTTCTTTGTTAACAGGAATGCGAATTTTATTGGTTGGGTATATTTTTTCTCTTACGCCGTTTTCTTCATCAATATAATACGTTACGTCTTTGTCGCTTTCTATCCATCGCATAAAATAATCAATGGTAATAATTGAATCTTTAAACTGTGGCATTGGTACGTGGTAAGCCAAATCTAGCGTTCCGTACTTGTATTGGTTATGTGTTAGTTGAGATGGAATAGGCGGAGCTTTATAAGTCGCTTTTTTCATTTGATCGATATACCAATCGGTAGCAAATAAACTGGTGTTTACTATTTTAATATCGGTTCTAATGCCTTCCACTTCTTGTAAATACCATAGTGGAAAGGTATCGTTATCGCCAATGGTAAAAATAATAGCATTTGGGTCACAACTTTCTAAGTATGATTGTGCATTTAAAAAGGCTAAGTATCTGCCCGACCTATCGTGGTCATCCCAATTTTGGGAAGCCATTAAAACCGGTGCAGCTAGTAAAGATATTGTTGTAACGCTTATAGCAATTGTTTTTTTGTTTGCAAAGGCTTTTAAATACTCATAAAGTGCTAAAACGCCAAAGCCAATCCAAATAGCAAAAACATAAAACGAACCTACCACGGCATAGTCTCGCTCACGAGGTTCAAAAGGTTTTGGGTTGGTGTAAAAAATTATGGCAAAACCGGTAAAAACAAAAAATAAAGCTAAGGTAAATAAGCTTTTTTTGTCCTTTTTTATGTGATACAGTAAACCAATAATTCCTAAAATTAGTGGGAGAAAAAAATATGTGTTTCGTCCTTTGTTGTTTATAACATCGTCTGGTAAGTTTTTTTGAGAACCTAATCGCATTTCATCAATAAAATGAATACCACTTATCCAATTTCCGTCCTCAACATCTAAATGACCTTGGGTGTCGTTCTGTCTTCCAGCAAAATTCCACATAAAATACCTGCCGTACATATAGCCAAACTGGTAGCTAAACATAAAACGAATGTTTTCTATAAAAGTAGGTTTGCGTTTGCTGTTTTTTGGTATGCCTGCAATTTGCTTGTACATTTGTTCTGCTGCGGGATCAACCATTCTTGGTATAAATCCTTTGTGCTTGCTAGACCAATTTGGAAGTACATTTTTATAATTATTTACAATTTCGTATTTGCCGTTTAATTTTTCATATTTCGGTTTATCGTCTTGAAAAGGATTTGAGGCATCTTGTTCTCTTTCATAACTAAAAGAATAGTATTTGTCGTAAAAAACATTGGCATCGCCATATTGTTCACGGTTGTAATAGGCTAACAGTTCACGAGCACTTGAAGGATTGTTTTCGTTAATGGTAGTGTTTGCGTTGGCTCTAATAGGTAGCATTATCCAAGAAGAAAACCCAATCATAATAAATAAAACCGATAAGATAAGTGTATTGGTATTTACTTGCTGCTTTTTATGAGTGTACTTTAAGCCGAAATAAAACAAGGCTATTAAAATTATTCCAGCAATAATGGTTCCTGAATTATAAGGCAGTCCAATAGAATTGATAAAAAATAATTCGGAAGCACTAAAAAATTTTAACGTAAAAGGAAATAAAAATTTAAAAACAAAAGCTAAAATAACCACAGAAACTACAGTTGCAACAGCTGTTGTTTTTAGGGTAATGTTTTTATATGTTTTAAAAAAATACGACATTACGATAGAAGGTATTACAAGTAACGATAGTATATGTACCCCAAAAGACAACCCTACTACAAAACAAATTAATACCAACCATTTGTTACCTCTAGGTTTGTGTATTTCGTTTTCCCATTTTAAGCCCAGCCAAAACAATAACGCCATTAAAAAAGAAGACATGGCATACACTTCGCCTTCTACAGCACTAAACCAAAAACTATCGGAAAATGTGTAGGCTAATGCACCAACAAAACCACTTCCAAGGATTGCAATTGAATTGGCTTCATTAATTTCGGTTGTTTTTTTTACGATTCGTTTTGCTAAATTGGTAATGGTCCAAAACAAAAATAAGATGGTAAATGCACTTGCTAAGGCTGACATGAAGTTTATCATCATAGCAATTTGACTTACATCGGTAGTAAACATAGCAAAAAAAGCACCCAACATTTGAAATAGCGGAGCGCCTGGCGGATGCCCAACTTGTAATTTGTTTGCTGTTGAAATATATTCGCCACAATCCCAAGAACTAACGGTTGGTTCTAAGGTTAGCGTGTAGGTAATTAATGCGATTCCAAAAGTAACCCACCCAATAATGGTGTCCCACTTTTTAAAATTAATTGCGTTTTTCATAATTGGTTTTAAATACAATGCGAATTTAGTAATTTATATCAGAATATTTTACCTGTAAAAAAGGAATAAAATAGTATTTTTTAGTAGTAACAAAAATAAAAGATTGCTTTTAGGAGAAATTATTTAGGATTTATAAACTTCTGTTAAAATAAAAAAGTATAAAAATATTTGCTAAATTAAAACTTTGCTTTAAATTTGCATCCTCAAATAAGGTATTGGCCTATGGTGTAATGGTAACACACCGGTTTTTGGTACCGATATTCAAGGTTCGAGTCCTTGTAGGCCAACTAAAAAGCTTCTTAATCTTCTGATTTTGAAGCTTTTTTATTTTTTATAGAAGTTCTTTATAAATAAAATTAATTAGCTGCAAAGTATGAGTGGTAATTTACTATTAGCGCAAGAAAAACTTCAGTTTGAAGTTTTAATTGAGGGTTTATTGAAAAATAAATACGGATTTATAGAATTTTTTTTAGATAAAGCCACCATTGTTGGTTTACGAAACAATTTACTTGCTTACCAAGAAGCGAATCAAATGCACCCAGCAGGAATTGGCAAAAAGTTCGATTATCAAAAAAACACTCTAGTAAGAGGAGATTTAATAAAGTGGATAGGAGAAGATACCAATAATGTGTTTGAAAAATTATTACTCGAAAAAATAAACCGATTTATAATTTACCTAAACCAAACGTGTTATACCCGTATAAATGCTTCGGAATTTCATTATGCTACGTATGAAGTGGGTAGTTTTTATAAACGACATTTAGATCAGTTTAAAAATGAAAAAGGCAGGCAATTTTCTTTGGTTATTTATTTAAACGATAATTGGACGGAACAAGACGGCGGTAAATTAACATTGTATATTGATGAAACAAAAGTAGAAGAGGTGTATCCTTTTGAAGGGCGTACTGTGTTTTTTAAGAGCGATTATTTAGAGCACGAAGTACACGCTTCAAAAACCCGAAACAGAATGAGTATTGCAGGCTGGTTAAAAAGTGTGTAAAATTTATTTCTTTAAAAAATTAAGTTTTAAGCAGTTTGTGTATTAATTAATAAGTTGTTATATTTGCATCGAAAAATAAAGTAAAAGAAAATGTAGGGGGCTAAAGTCCCCTATTTTTATGAATATAATGAATCAAGAAAAAGTAAAAGATTTATTAGAGGAAGCATTAAGTGAAAATGGGTCGTTATTTTTAATAAATTTATCTTTTTTACCTAATGGTAAAATTAAAGTTGTAATTGATGGAGATGCTGGGGTTTCTTTAGAAGACTGTATTCGAGTAAGCAGAAAAATTGAGCACAACTTAGATAGAGAAGAAGAAGATTTTGCATTAGAAGTTACTTCGCCAGATATTTCCGAACCGCTAAAGGTTACAAGGCAATATCGAAAAAATGTAAACAGAATTTTAGAAGTAAAAACGGCAACAGAACAATACGAAGGCAAGCTAACCCAGTTAAGTAACCAAAGCATAACTTTACAATGGAAAGCAAAAGAGCCTAAAGAAGTAGGAAAAGGAAAAGTAACAGTAGAAAAAACAATTGAAATCCCTTTTGCAGATATTAAAGAAGCAAAAGTGAAAATTATATTTTAACCAACAAGTGAAATGGAAAATATTGCGCTAATTGAATCGTTTTCAGAATTCAAAGACAATAAAAGTATAGATAGAGTTACCTTAATGTCTATCTTAGAAGAAGTTTTTAGAGCTACTTTAAAACGTAAGTTTGGCTCGGACGATAATTTTGATATTATTATAAACCCAGATAAGGGAGATTTGGAAATTTGGCGAAACCGTGTGGTAGTTGCTGATGGAATGTCCGAAGATGATAATGAAGAAATAGAACTAAGCGAAGCACGAAAAATTGAACCCGATTTTGAAATTGGCGAAGACGTATCTGAAGAAGTGAAGTTAATCGATTTGGGAAGAAGAGCCATTTTGGCACTACGCCAAAACTTAATTTCTAAAATTCATGAGCACGATAGTACAAACGTGTTCAAGCAATTTAAAGATTTAGAAGGTAATTTATATAATGCCGAAGTGCATCATATTCGTCATAATGCAGTAATTTTATTGGATGATGATGGAAATGAAATTATATTGCCAAAAAGTGAGCAAATTCGTTCAGACTTCTTTAGAAAAGGAGATTCTGTTCGTGGGGTTATAAAAAGTGTAGAGTTAAGAGGGAACAAACCTGCAATTATTATGTCAAGAACGTCTCCAAAATTTTTGGTAAAGTTGTTTGAGCAAGAAATTCCAGAAGTTTTCGATGGTTTAATTACTATTGAAGGTGTTGCAAGAATACCGGGCGAAAAAGCAAAAATTGCGGTAGATTCTTATGATGATAGGATAGATCCTGTTGGAGCTTGTGTAGGTGTAAAAGGATCTCGAATTCATGGTATTGTTCGTGAACTAGGTAATGAAAATATTGATGTAATTAACTACACCAAAAACGAACAATTATACATTTCCAGAGCGTTAAGCCCTGCAAAAGTTACTTCAATGGAAGTTGAAATGTACGAGCAAGAAAAAGACGGTAAAAAAGGACGTGTAAACGTGTTTTTAAAACCAGAAGAAGTGTCTAAAGCCATTGGTAGAGGTGGCGTAAACATTCGTTTAGCGAGCCAATTAACAGGTTATGAAATAGATGTTCAACGAGAAGGTTTAGAAGAAGAAGATGTAGAATTAACAGAGTTTTCAGATGAAATTGAACCATGGGTTATCGAAGAACTTAAAAAAATAGGTTTAGATACTGCAAAAAGCGTATTAGAGCAAAGTGTAGAAGAATTGGTAAAAAGAACCGATTTAGAAGAAGAAACAATTATGGATGTTCAACGAATTTTAAGCGAAGAATTCGAAGATTAATTATAAAACAAAATTAAAAATAGAAAAGCATAACTATGTAAAGCGTAAAGTGTGTTTTTTGTAACAAGGCGTAAAAAATTATATGGCTGAAGCTAAAAATTTAAGACTTAACAAGGTTTTAAGAGAACTAAACATCTCTTTAGATAGAGCGGTGGAACATTTGACTAAAAACGGTCATGATGTAGAAGCGCGTCCTACAACAAAGATTTCTGAAACGGAATATCAAGTATTGCTTGATGGTTTTCAAACAGATAAATCTAAAAAAGTAGCATCTGAAGAAGTAGGTCAAGAAAGAACAAAAGAAAAAGAAGCTATTCGTTTAGAACTTGAAGCAAAACAAGAACAAAAACGTTTAGAAGATGTAAAACAACAGGAAGTTCTTAGAGCAAAAGCTGAAAAAGTAGAGCTTAAAACGGTAGGGAAAATTGATATTGATAAACCTGCAAAAAAGAAAGCAATTAAGCCTATATCGAAGGTTGAAGAAAAAGAAATACCTAAAGAAACGGTTAAAAAGTTAGAGCAGGTAACGGTAGAAAAACCAAAGGCGGTAGAAGAAAAGCCAAAAGCTATTGAAAAAGTTATACCCGCTGCAAAAGTTGTTAAAAAGGAAGAAAAACAACAAGTAGAAGAAAAAGTAGAAGTTACTGCTGAAAATGCTGAAAAACTTGAAACACAGTATAAGAAACTAGACGGACCTAGCTTTACAGGAAAAACCATCGATTTAAAGCAGTTTGAAAGACCAAAACGAAAAAAGCCAGAGGTAAAATCAAATAGTACAGACGATAAAAAGAAGCGAAAGCGAATAAATAAACCAACCCCTTCATCTGGAGGTGATGGAGCAAATAGAAATCAAAGTAAACCTGCTACAAGAACGCCGTACAGAGGGCGAAATAATCAAAGACCAACTGTAGTTAGTAAAGAAGAGCCAACAGAAGCAGAAATTCAAAAGCAAGTAAGAGAAACTCTAGAAAAACTGCAAGGGAAATCTTCTAGAGGAAAAGGTGCAAAATATAGAAGAAACAAAAGAGATGCTCATAGAGAGCAAAACGAGGCCGAGTTAGAAGCACAAGAATTAGAAAGCAAAATATTAAAAGTAACCGAGTTTGTTACTGCTAGTGAAGTTGCTGTAATGATGAATGTGCCGGTAACTAAAATTATTTCTTCATGTATGATGTTAGGTATGATGGTAACCATGAATCAGCGATTAGATGCTGAAACGTTGGTTATTGTGGCAGAAGAATTTAATTATAAAGTAGAATTTGTTGGTGCAGAAGTAGAAGAATCTATCGAAGAAGTAGAAGACAAACCAGAAGACCTAGTAACACGTGCACCAATTATTACGGTAATGGGGCATGTGGATCATGGTAAAACTTCGTTGTTAGATTATATTCGAAAAGCAAATGTAATTCAAGGAGAATCAGGAGGAATTACACAGCATATTGGGGCGTATTCAGTAAATGTAGGCGACCAAAAAATTGCTTTTTTAGATACTCCGGGTCACGAGGCCTTTACAGCAATGCGTGCTCGTGGAGCTCAAATTACCGATTTGGTTATTATTGTTGTAGCTGCGGATGATGATGTAATGCCACAAACAAAAGAGGCAATTTCGCATGCGCAAGCGGCAGGTGTACCAATTATTTTTGCAATTAATAAAATTGATAAACCAAATGCCAATCCCGATAATGTAAAGACACAATTATCTTCAATGAATTTATTAATTGAAGAATGGGGTGGTAATATTCAATCGCAAGATATTTCTGCAAAAACAGGAGAAGGAATACCTGAATTGTTAGAAAAAGTGTTGTTAGAAGCCGAAGTTTTAGAGCTGAAAGCAAATCCTAACAAGAACGCTGTTGGTGGTGTGGTAGAAGCCTTGTTAGATAAAGGTAGAGGGTATGTTTCTACGGTTTTAGTACAAGCAGGAACTTTAAAAGTTGGAGATTACCTGTTGGCTGGTAAACACAGCGGAAAAGTAAGAGCCATGTTTGATGATAAAGGAAACAGTTTGCAAACCGCAGGACCATCTACACCAGTATCTATTCTTGGGTTAGACGGTGCACCGCAAGCGGGAGATAAGTTTAATGTTTTTGATGATGAGCGTGAGGCAAAACAAATTGCATCAAAACGTTCGCAATTACAACGTGAGCAATCTGTAAGAACTCAAAAAACACTAACGTTAGACGAAATTGGAAGACGTATTGCGCTGGGAGACTTTAAAGAACTGAACATAATTTTAAAAGGAGATGTAGATGGTTCAGTAGAAGCGTTGACGGATTCTTTCCAAAAATTATCAACCGAGGAAATTCAAGTAAATATTATTCATAAAGGTGTTGGGGCAATAACTGAGAGTGATGTGTTGTTGGCAACAGCTTCTAATGCTATAATTGTTGGGTTTAATGTTCGTCCGCAAGCAAATGCAAGGGTAATTGCCGATAGAGAAGAAGTAGATATTAGAACCTACTCTATTATTTACGATGCAATTAACGACCTTAAAGATGCCATGGAAGGAATGTTGTCTCCAGATATGAAAGAGGAAATTACGGGTACAGTTGAAATTAGAGAAATTTATAAAATTTCTAAAGTTGGAAACATTGCTGGTTGTATGGTAATGACAGGGAAAATATTTAGAAATTCTTTAATTAGAATTATACGTGATGGTATTGTGGTTCACACAGGAACTTTAGAAGCCTTAAAACGTTTTAAAGACGATGTCAAAGAAGTAGCTAAAGGATACGATTGTGGTGTTCAAATAAAAGGATTTAACGATATTAAACAAGGTGATGTTGTTGAAGCTTACCACGAAGTAGCCGTTAAAAAGAAATTAAAATAAAACTTACGAATAAAACGTTAGTAAACAAAAAAGGAACGCTTAAAGCGTTCCTTTTTTGTTAGGTAAATTTATTTATCAGTATCAATTATAATAGAGCTAGAAAAAATTGCTCTAATTTCATTTAAAGACTTATCGGCTTCTAATATATTTTTATAGCATCCAACGCTTGCTTTCCAGTATGGATTATCATAATTTAGTTTTGCGGATACATCAGGAAATAAAACTCTAAACTTATTGTATTCGTTTCTAGTTTCGGTTTCTTGTCCGTAATACAATTGTATTTTATAGCTACAATCATAATTTTTATTGTATTCTCTTTTTTTACTAATTAATACATCAATGCTTTCGTCTTTCGTGGTGGTGTTTTGAGCATTGCAGTTAATGCTTAGTATAAAGCAAGTTACAAGAGTAAGTAGGTAATGTTTTTTTTTCATAAACTAAATATTTATACAAAAATAACGACTTCAATAGAAATACATTACTATTTTCATTCTATTTAGAACAAATATAAATTACAATTTAACATTCTATTAGTTTTTTTCATTTTAGAGATAAATATTACTTTTGTCAAACTATTCTAAAAATGCCGTTTTTTAAATAGTACAAGACAAAATACATAGTATCAAAACTGATTACTAAATTTATATTTTACAATATGAAAAGTGTGCAGAAACACAGTCAATTAACTCAAATACTCCTTAAGAGTTTCTTCTTTTTATTGGTTTTTTCGTTGAATTTTTCAGCACAAGCACAAGATGCTGGTGTAGATGAGGCTCGCCAAAAGGAAGGAAAAAAATTATTTAAGTCTTTATGTGCTTCGTGTCATAAACTAGATAAAAAATTGGTAGGTCCAGCATTAGGAGGTGTTGAACAGCGTAGAAAAAGCGAATGGCTTCATGCTTGGATTAAAGACAACGCAGCGCTAAGAAAGTCTGGCGATGCAGATGCAAATGCAATTTTTGATGAGTACAAAGGGTCTTCAATGACTGCCTTTCCTCAATTAACTGATAAAAACATTGACGATATTTTATATTATACTACAGTTGGAGATTCTGAGAAAGTTGTGGTTGGTGATCCTATAGATCCAGTCAATCCAGGAGGAGGTTCAAGTTGGTTAATTTACATTTTAGCGGCGGCGGTTATTGTAGCATTTTTAATTATTGCTAGTTTACTTAAAACTATTAGCGAGTTAAAAGGTGCGCCAAAAACTCCAAATGCGGTAGGAAACTTAAACGAATTGTGGGAAGGTGTTAAAAAGAACACATTTTTAAAAGTATTAACCGTGATTTTTGGTGCTTTGGTTACTGCGTATTTTGTGTTCGGTTTGTTGTTTAAAGTAGGTGTTGATCAAGGGTATCAGCCAATTCAGCCAATTGCGTTTTCTCATAAAGTACACGCAGGTGATAATAAAATTGACTGTGAATACTGTCACTCTTCAGCAAAACATAGTAAAACGTCGGGTATTCCTTCGGTTAATGTTTGTATGAATTGTCACTTAAATATTTCTGAAGTAGCCGAAGGCACTACAGTTACTATTGGAGATGAAGTTTTAGGGAAGGCAGAATTAGATAAGGAAATAGCAAAAGTTAAAGAAGCAGCGGGTTATAGGTATAAAGAAGATTCTCAAGAATGGGTTTACACAGGAGAAACAAAACCAGTAAAATGGATACGAGTTCATAATTTACCAGATTTCGCATACTACAACCATTCGCAACACGTAAATGTGGCTGGGTTAAAATGTCAAACCTGTCATGGACCTGTTGAGGAAATGGATGAAGTGTTCCAATATTCTCCATTAACAATGGGTTGGTGTATTGATTGTCATAAAGAAACAAAGGTAGATTTAAAAGGAAACGAGTATTATAAGAAAATACACGAAGAACTGGCTAAAAAGTACGGTGTAGACCAAGTAACTGTTGCACAGTTAGGTGGTAAAGAGTGTGGTAAGTGTCATTATTAATAATTAAAATAAAGATTAAAAGAGTATTTTTCAGTCTTTTCAATCTAAATTAAATAAACAAATATAAATGGCTTCAAGCAAAAAATACTGGCAAAGTGTTGAGGAACTAAAAGAAAGTTCTGTTGTTGAAACGTTAAATAAAAAAGAGTTTGTGGAAGAAATTCCTACAGATGAGTTTTTAGGTGATAAACAGACTTTAGAAAAGACTTCTACTTCGCGTAGAGATTTCTTAAAATATGTTGGTTTTACAACGGCTGCAGCTTCTTTAGCAGCTTGTGAAGGGCCTGTTCGTAAATCAATACCTTATGTAGTAAAACCGAATGATATTGTTGCTGGGGTTGCAGATTGGTATGCTACTTCTATTGCAGACGGGTTCGATTTTTCGAATATTTTGGTAAAAACAAGAGAAGGGCGTCCAATTTTAGTAATGCCAAATAAAGAGGCAAACGGAGAAACAAATGCACGTACTCAGGCTTCTGTTTTGTCTTTATACGATAGTGTTTTAAGAGTAAAAGAACCAAACAAATCTGGCAAAGATATTACTTGGGAAGCAGCTGATAAAGAAATAATTGCTACGTTAAATCAGTTAAAAGAAACTAACGAGCAAGTTGTTTTATTAACAGGTACGTTGGCAAGTCCGTCAACTGAAAAAATAATTCAAGATTTTATTGCGGTATACCCAAATGTAAAGCATGTAGTGTACGATGCAGTTTCAGAAAGTGGAACAGCCGATGCTTTTGAAGCAATGTACGGTAAACGAGCGTTGCCAAATTACGATTTTAGCAAAGCAGAAGTAATTGCTTCTATTGGTGCAGACTTTTTAGGAGATTGGCAAGGAGGATACGAAAAATCGTATGTAGCTGGTAGAAAGCCAGAAAAAGGACAAATGTCTTACCATGTTCAGTTTGAAAGCAATATGTCTTTAACAGGAGCAAATTCTGATAAAAGAGTTGTTGTAAAGCCATCTGAACAAGTATATGCCTTAATTAATTTATACAATGCTGTAACAGGAAATAGTCTTCCTTCAAAATCAACTCCAGCTGATGCAGAGGTTAAGAATTTAGCAAAAGAATTACAAAAAGCAGGTAGTAAGGGTGTTGTTGTTACAGGCTTAAACGATAAAAATGCACAGTTAATTGCTTTGCAAATTAATAAAGCGTTAAACAGTGAAGTAATTGATACTGTAAAAGTAAATTACAAACGCCAAGGGAACGATGCGGAAGTATCGCAATTAGTTGCAGATATGAACGCAGGAAAAGTTTCTGGTTTAATTACTTATAATGTTAACCCATTATATTCATTGGCAAATGCTTCTGAATTTGAAGCAGGGTTAAAAAAGTTAAAGTTATCAGTAGCGTTATCATTAGAAAAAGATGATACTGCAGTAGCTTCAACATACGTTTTACCAATGCCTCATTATTTAGAGTCTTGGGGAGATGTAATGCCAACCGAAGGAAATTACGGTTTAATGCAACCAACAATTCGCCCTTTATTTAATACACGTCAGTTACAAGATGTGTTGTTAAAATGGTCGGGCAGTTCGGTAAACTACTATACAAAGTTAAAAGAATTTTGGGCTGAAAATATTTTAGGTGAAAATTCGTGGAGTAAAACATTACATAACGGATTTTTATTTAAAGAAAGTGAAGCTACGCTTTCAGAAAATGAAATTGACGTAAATGTTGTGGTTTCTAATTTAGCAGTTTGGGTTTCAAAAGCATCGGGTTACGAATTAAATTTATTCACTTCAACAGCTTTAGGAGATGGGAAACAAGCCAACAATCCTTGGTTACAAGAGTTTCCAGACCCTATTACACGTGCTTCTTGGGATAATTATTTAACCATGTCTTTAGCAGATGCTAGAGACTTAGGTTTTGACAACCCAGTTAGAGATAACGGAGCTATTGACGGTAATTATGCAAATGTTACTGTAAACGGAGTTACCGTTAAAAACATTCCTGTATTTATACAACCAGGGCAAGCAAAAGGTTCGTTTGGCTTGGCTTTAGGATATGGTAGAAAACAAGGCTTGAAAGATGAAATGCAAGTTGGTGTTAATGCGTATCCTTTTTTACAGAATGGTAAAAATGTTCAGTATAATGTTTCTATAGAAAAAACGTCAGGTACGCATAGGTTTGCTTGTACTCAGGTACAAAAAACCATTGCAGGACGTCATGATATATTAAAAGTAGCTAGTTTAAAAGAAGTTACAAGTAGTAAAGACCCTAAGCATTCTTGGAATAAACCAGCATTTGTTTCTTACGATCATCAAGAAGTTGAAGCAAAATCGGTTGATTTATGGGATGCTCATGATAGAAGTTTAGGACATCATTTCAATTTATCTATTGATTTAACAGCTTGTACCGGTTGTGGGGCTTGTGTTATTGCATGTCATGCAGAAAACAATGTGCCTGTTGTAGGTAAAGATGAAGTACGAGTGGGTAGAGATATGCACTGGTTACGTATTGATAGATATTATTCATCGGAAGTAGAAACTAGAGAAGAAGCGAAAGAATTAGGTTTAAGTAGAGGCGATATGTATAAAGCCTTAGAAACTTCTGCTGAAAATCCTACGGTTGCTTTCCAACCAATGATGTGTCAGCACTGTAACCACGCACCTTGTGAAACGGTTTGTCCAGTAGCGGCAACATCGCATGGGCGTCAAGGGCAAAACCAAATGGCGTATAACCGTTGTGTGGGTACTCGTTACTGTGCAAATAACTGTCCTTACAGAGTGCGTAGATTTAACTGGTTTAACTATGCAAACAATAATGAGTTCGACTTCAACATGAACAACGAATACGGTAAAATGGTGTTAAACCCAGATGTTGTGGTTCGTTCTCGTGGAGTTATGGAAAAATGTTCTTTCTGTATTCAGTCAACTCAAGCGGTTATTTTAAAAGCAAAACGTGAAAGAAGGGCTGTTGAAAAAGATGAGTTTCACGATGCTTGTGCTTGTGCAGCAGCGTGTTCTACAGGAGCAATGGTGTTTGGAGATGTAAATAACCCAGAAGATACAGTAACAAAATTAAAAGAAGATAAAAGAGCTTATCACGTATTAGATTATTTACAAACAAAACCAAATGTGGTTTATCAAGTAAAAGTTAAAAATACAAACGAAGCGTAATATAAAATTAATAAGATATAAGTATGTCGTCTCATTACGAAGCACCCATAAGAGAACCATTAGTATTAGGAGATAAAAGTTATCACGATATTACTGAAGATATTGCAAAACCTATTGAAGGAAAGGCAAACAAAAATTGGTATATGGCATTTTATATTTCTTTGGCAGCAATGCTTTGGGGATTTGGATGTATATTCTATACCGTAGGAACTGGTATTGGCGTTTGGGGATTAAACAAAAATATTGGTTGGGCTTGGGATATTACCAACTTTGTATGGTGGGTAGGTATTGGTCATGCCGGAACGTTAATTTCGGCGGTACTTTTATTATTCCGTCAAAAATGGAGAATGGCAATTAACCGTTCTGCAGAGGCAATGACAATTTTTGCCGTTTTTCAGGCAGGTTTATTCCCAATTATTCACATGGGACGTCCTTGGAATGGGTACTGGGTAATTCCAATGCCAAATCAATTTGGATCGTTATGGGTAAATTTTAATTCGCCTTTATTGTGGGACGTATTTGCAATTTCAACCTATTTATCAGTATCCTTAGTTTTCTGGTGGACAGGTTTATTACCTGACTTTGCAATGATTAGAGACAGAGCTGTAAAACCTTTTCAAAAGAAAATATACGCATTGTTATCTTTCGGTTGGTCTGGTAGAGCAAAAGATTGGCAACGTTTTGAAGAAGTATCTTTAGTGTTAGCTGGTTTAGCAACTCCGTTAGTACTTTCAGTACACACTATTGTATCTATGGACTTTGCTACCTCTATTAATCCAGGATGGCACTCAACCATCTTCCCTCCTTATTTCGTTGCTGGGGCAATTTTCTCTGGGTTTGCTATGGTGCAAACTTTATTAGGGATTATGCGTAAAGTAACCAATATGGAGTCATATATAACACGTTTACACGTAGAGTATATGAATATTGTAATTATTTTAACAGGTGGAATTGTAGCTGTAGCCTATGCAACCGAGTTTTTTATTGCTTGGTATACAGGTTCTCCTTACGAAAACTATACGTACCTATCAGTAGGTGCTGCAACAGGGCCTTATGCTTGGGCATTCTATTCTCTGTTAATTTTTAACATTGCTATTCCGCAATTGTTATGGTTTAAAAAAATTAGAAGAAGTTTTATATGGTCGTTCATTATATCAATTGCCATTAATATTGGTATGTGGTTCGAACGTTTTGATATTATTGCTATTGTATTAAGTAAAGGTCATTTACCATCAACTTGGTGGCGTTTTGAGCCAACCTTCGTAGATGTTGGTATCTTTATAGGAACAATTGGGTTTTTCTTTGTATTGTTTTTATTATATGCAAGAACGTTCCCAGTGATTGCACAAGCAGAGGTAAAAACAATTTTAAAATCTTCTGGTGAAAATTATAAAAAATTAAGAGACGGAAATCATGAGTAATAAAGTTATACACGCATTATATAATGATGATGATGTTTTAATGGATGCTGTTAAAAAGATAAAAGCTGAAAATCATCATATTGAAGAAGTGTTTTGTCCGTTTCCAGTTCATGGATTAGATAAAGCAATGGGCTTAGCACCAACAAGATTGGCTATTTGTGCCTTTTTATACGGAATTACAGGTTTGTCTATTGCTATTTGGATGACAAACTATATGATGATACAAGATTGGCCACAAGATATTGGTGGAAAACCAAATTTTTCTTGGTTTGCAAACATGCCAGCTTTTGTGCCAATTATGTTCGAATTAACGGTGTTTTTTGCAGCACACTTAATGGTAATTACTTTTTATATGAGAAGTAGAATTTGGCCGTTTAAAGAAGCAGAAAATCCAGACCCAAGAACTACAGATGACCATTTTTTAATGGAAATTCCTATTCATAATAACGAAGAAGCTTTAAAAGAGTTATTAGCATCAACAGGGGCTGTAGAAATTAATGTAGTAGATAAGCACTAATCAATAGATATGAAAAATTTTATAAAAATTAGCATCGCTTTACTAATTATAACAAGTGTAGTTTCTTGTGGTAACAAACGTACTCCGCAAGTACAATATATGCCAGATATGTATGTTTCAGTGCCTTATGATGTAAATGGGGCAGACGGACTAAACGGCAATCCTGTAAATTTAGCACCCGTTGCGGGTACTATACCTAGAGGAGGTTACGTAGCATTTGAATACGAAAATAGTAATGAAGGGTACGAATTAGCCAAAGCAGAACTAAAATCGCCTTTAGAAGTAACGGAAGAAAATTTAGCAAACGGTAAAAAAATGTACGATATTTATTGTGCCGTTTGCCATGGTGAAAAAGGAGATGGAAATGGTGTTTTACCTGAAAGAGATAAATTTAATGGTATTCCAAATTATAAAGATAGAGAGATAACAGAAGGTAGTATTTACCACGTAATAATGTATGGTAAAAACTTAATGGGTTCTCACGCATCGCAATTAACACACAACGAGCGTTGGCAAGTTGTACAGTACGTAGAAAAATTAAGAAACGATTTAAAATAAGTCTATAAATAGATATTTAAGATATGTATCAATTTTCAGGAAAATTAAAAGCACTTTCGCTTAGCCTTATGTTTTTAGGATTGTTAGGTGTAGGTTACGGTTTTTATTCAGCGCCTAAAACTATAGAACAGGCAAAAGAAATTATAGCAGGTCAGCATCACGGTGATGAACACGCAGCAGCAGATACTACTCATAAAGCTGAACCAAATACACACCATAGTGCAGAAGCAGATGAAGATGCACATGCTGAGCACGTTTTTCATCAATTGCAAAATCGTCCTTGGGCGGCAGTGTATGTAGCCTTGTTTTTCTTTTTAGGGATTACCTTATTAGTGTTGGCTTTTTATGCGGCTCAAAGAGTTGCTCAGGCAGGTTGGTCTATCGTTTTATTTAGAGTCATGGAAGCCATCACAGCAAATTTACATTACGTTAGTGTATTAATGCTTGTTTTTGTAATTGCTACATTTATGCATATAAACCATCTATTCCCTTGGATGGCAGACGGAATTTTCGATCCTACTGCACCTAATTTTGATCCAATTATTGAAGGGAAAAAATGGTGGATGAACACACCGGGGTGGTTAATAAGAAGTATTGTTTACTTATTCATTTGGAATACATACCGCTTTTTAATTAGAAAAGGTTCAATAGCAGAAGATAATGTAGAGAAAGGAGATTTAAAAACTCACAAAAGAAATTACAATCTTTCAGTAGTTTTTATATTCTTGTTTATGATAACAGAATCGTTAATGTCTTGGGATTGGATTATGGGGCTTGATCCTCACTGGTTCTCAACATTATTCGGGTGGTATGTTTTAGCAACCTTACTGGTGAGTGCTTTAACAGTAGTGGCTTTAGTAACAATTTACTTACGTTCAAAAGGCTTTTTACCATTGGTAAACGATAGCCATATTCACGATTTAACAAAATTTATGTTTGGTTTTTCAGTGTTTTGGACGTATTTATGGTTTGCTCAATTCATGCTAATTTGGTACGCAGATATACCAGAGGAAACAACTTACTTTTTAGCTAGGTTTAACGAATACAAATTGCCATTTTTAGCAATGGTAGGTATGAATTTTGCTTTTCCTGTATTGTTGTTAATTAATAGCGATTTTAAAAGCATTCCTTGGCTTGTTGTGTTGGGCGGACTTGTAATTTTAGCAGGGCATTATGTAGATGTTTTTGTTATGATTATGCCAGCAACGGTAGGTAGCCAATGGTTTATTGGAGTGCCAGAAATAGGGGCCGTTCTGTTTTTTATAGGACTATTAATTTGGGCAACATTTACTGCATTTGCAAAAGCAAATCCGGTACCAACAGGAAATCCGTACTTAAAAGAAAGCGAAGGTTTTCATTATTACAATATTGAACATAGAGGTGAAGAAAATCATCATTAATAAATAATTTAGTTTAGATACATATGCTTGCTTTATTTTACATTTTTATAGGAGTTACAATAGGGGTTAGTTTTTGGCAAATTACCCGTATTATGAACTTTCGAGGAGAAATTGCTACAGATAACGATAACAATAAACAAGGGAAATTTTTCCTTGGCTTTTTAGCGTTTTTATATGCAATGATGATTTACTGTTTACTATTTTTAAACGTAATTATGTTGCCAGAAAGTGCTTCTATTGAAGGAGAACATGATGATAATTTATTTACAATTACATTTATTTTAATTGGTATTGTTCAGTTTGCTGTTCAGTTTTTATTATTCTATTTTTCATACAAATACAGAGGTAGAAAAGATAAAAAAGCATTATTTTTTGCAGACAGCCACAAATTAGAATTACTTTGGACAAGCATACCAGCCATAACCATTATTTTATTAATTGGGTACGGTTTATGGGCGTGGAATCATATAATGTATGTAGAAGATGAAGAAGTTGTCATTGAAGTGTATTCAAGACAATTCGATTGGCAAGCACGTTATGCGGGAGAAGACAAAACCTTAGGTTTAGGTAACGTAAACTTTATTGAAGGTAAAAACACAATGGGTGTTGATATGAGCGATAAAAACTCGTTAGACGACAAACAAGTAACCGAAATTTATTTGCCAAAAGGTAAAAAAGTGTTGTTTAAATTTCGTTCGCAAGATGTGTTGCACTCGGCTTATATGCCTCATTTTAGAGCACAAATGAACTGTGTGCCAGGTATGGTAACTCAGTTTGGGTTTACGCCAAAATATACTACTGAAGAAATGCGACAAAACCCAGAGGTTATTGCAAAAACAAATGGAATAAATAAAATTAGAAAAGAAAAAGGCGAAGATCCTTATGTTTTCGATTATTTGTTGTTGTGTAATAAAATTTGTGGTGCATCGCATTACAATATGCAAATGAAAATTACAGTTGTTGAAGAAGCCGAGTATAAAAAATGGCTTTCAGAACAAAAAACAGTAGCTCAATTTATTCAATAAAGATATTTTTTAAAATATAAAGATATAGATTATGTCAGATCATCATCACAAAGAAACATTCGTAACCAAATATATATTTAGTCAAGACCATAAAATGATTTCCAAGCAGTTCTTAGTAACTGGTATTTTTATGGGAGTTATTGGGGTGTTTATGTCTATGTTATTTCGTTTGCAAATTGCATGGCCAGAAAAATCTTTTTCAATTATTGAAGCCTTTTTAGGTTCTCATCAAACGGATGGGGTAATGAACCCGGATATGTACTTAGCTTTGGTAACAATTCACGGTACTATTATGGTATTTTTTGTATTAACAGCTGGGTTAAGTGGTACGTTTTCTAACTTATTAATTCCATTGCAAATTGGGGCACGTGATATGGCTTCGGGCTTTTTAAATATGGTTTCTTACTGGTTATTTTTTTTATCGAGTGTAATTATGGTAATATCATTATTTGTTGAAGCAGGACCAGCATCTTCTGGGTGGACAATTTATCCGCCGCTTTCAGCATTGCCACAAGCAATACCAGGTTCTGGTGCAGGGATGACGTTATGGTTGGTTTCTATGGCTATTTTTATTGCTTCGTCTTTAATTGGTTCGTTAAATTATATTGTAACAGTTTTAAATTTACGTACAAAAGGGTTGAAAATGACGCGTTTACCATTAACAATATGGGCGTTTTTTATTACTGCAGTAATTGGGGTGGTTTCTTTCCCTGTATTATTATCGGCAGCATTACTATTAATTTTTGATAGAAGTTTTGGTACTTCTTTCTACTTATCAGATATTTTTATTTCAGGAGAAGTATTGCATTATCAAGGAGGTTCGCCTGTATTATTTGAACACTTATTTTGGTTCTTAGGACACCCAGAGGTATATATTGTACTATTACCAGCATTGGGTATTACTTCTGAAATTATTGCTACCAATTCACGGAAACCTATTTTTGGGTACCGTGCCATGATTATTTCTATAATTGCCATAGCTTTTTTATCTACTATTGTTTGGGGGCATCATATGTTTATTTCAGGAATGAATCCGTTTTTAGGGTCTGTTTTTACCTTTACAACGGTTTTAATTGCAATACCATCGGCAGTAAAAGCATTTAATTATATAACTACTTTATGGAAAGGAAATTTACAAATGAATCCGGCAATGCTGTTTTCTATTGGATTGGTTTCTACTTTTGTAACAGGTGGTTTAACAGGTTTAGTATTAGGAGATTCAGCATTAGATATTAATGTACACGATACCTATTTTGTGGTTGCTCACTTCCACTTAGTAATGGGTGTTTCTGCAATTTTAGGAATGTTTGCAGGGGTATATCATTGGTTTCCTAAAATGTATGGTAAAATGATGAATAAAACATTAGGATACTGGCATTTTTGGATTACCATTATTGCTGCATACGGAGTATTTTTCCCAATGCACTTTATTGGTTTAGCAGGACTTCCTCGTAGATATTATACCAATACAAACTTCCCAATGTTTGATGACTTGGCAGATATTAATGTTGTAATGACGGTATTTGCAATATTTGGTGGTTTAGGGCAGTTAATTTTCTTAGCAAATTTCTTTATATCTATTTATAGAGGGAAAAAAGCAGAACAAAATCCTTGGAAATCGAATACTTTAGAGTGGACTACGCCAGTAGAGCATATTCATGGAAACTGGCCAGGTAAACTACCAGAAGTACACCGTTGGGCTTACGATTACAGTAAGGTAGATGAAAATAACGAATACATTCACGGAGAAGATTTTGTACTACAAACAGTACCTTTAAAAGATGGTGAAGAACCTTCTTAAAATCCGCTGAAAAATAAAATATAAAAAGCCACCTTTCTTTGTTAAGATAAGGTGGTTTTTTTATTCGTAATTTTTATTTTACTTGTAAAAGAGGAACTATAAATTGTAAGATAAAACTATTATCTTTGTATAGTATGAATGAGAACTTAAATCCTGAAAGTATTCACTTATCAAATGAAGATTTAGATGTAGAAAAAAAACTACGTCCGCTTTCGTTTGAAGATTTTTCAGGGCAAGATCAAGCAATAGAAAATTTAAAAATTTTTGTTGAAGCAGCAAACCAACGAAACGAAGCTTTAGATCATACGCTTTTTCATGGTCCTCCAGGTTTGGGGAAAACTACTTTGGCCCACATTTTAGCAAACGAGTTACAAGTTGGCATAAAAGTAACCTCAGGACCTGTGTTAGATAAGCCAGGCGATTTAGCAGGTTTGTTAACAAATCTTGAAGAAAGAGATGTTTTATTTATTGATGAAATTCACAGGCTAAGCCCTGTTGTAGAAGAATATTTGTATTCTGCAATGGAAGATTACAAGATTGATATAATGATTGAATCTGGACCAAATGCCAGAACCGTTCAAATTAATTTAGAACCTTTTACTCTAATAGGCGCTACTACGCGTTCAGGCTTGTTAACAGCACCTATGCGTGCACGTTTTGGTATTAGCAGTAGGTTACATTATTATTCAACTGAATTATTAACTACTATTATTCAACGAAGTGCCCATATTTTAAAAGTTGCTATTTCTATGGAAGCTGCTATTGAAATTGCAGGAAGAAGTAGAGGAACACCAAGAATAGCAAACGCACTTTTACGCAGGGTTAGAGATTTTGCGCAAATTAAAGGAAATGGCAGTATTACTATAGAAATCGCAAAATATGCTTTAAAAGCTTTAAATGTAGATGCGCACGGTTTGGATGAAATGGACAATAAAATATTAAGTACAATTATTGATAAATTTAAAGGAGGGCCTGTTGGTATAAGTACCATTGCAACAGCAGTTAGTGAAAATACAGAAACTATTGAAGAAGTGTACGAACCTTTTTTAATTCAACAAGGATTTATAATGCGTACACCAAGAGGAAGAGAAGTTACTAATTTAGCGTATAAACATTTAGGAAGAATAAGAAACAATAACCAAGAAAAATTGTTTTAATAGCATATGAATATTAAAAAAGTAATACCTATTTTAGAATGGTTGCCTACCTACAATAAATCCTTATTTAAAGGTGATTTAATTGCAGGTATTACGGTGGCTATTGTTTTAATTCCACAAGGTATTGCGTATGCTTTAATTGCAGGGTTACCACCAATTTATGGTTTGTATTGTGCACTTGCGCCTCAAATTATTTATGCCATTTTCGGTACGTCAAGGCAAGTTGCTATTGGGCCTGTAGCAATTGATTCTTTAATTGTAGCTTCCGGGGTTTCAGCGTTGGCTTTAGCGGGTTCAGAAAGTTATATATCAATGGCTATTTTATTGGCTTTTGTGGTAGGAGCCATTCAACTTTTACTGGGTGTTTTAAGGTTAGGTTTTATTGTTAATTTTTTATCGAAGCCTGTTTTAACTGGGTTTACTTCTGCATTGGCTTTAACCATTGGGCTAAATCAGTTTAAAAATTTATTTGGGGTAGATTTTATTCAAAGTGAACAAATTCATATTTTATTAAAAGATATTTGGGAACAAGTTGAAACGTTTAATGTAAACACTACCATTGTAGGTTTGGTTGCAGTAGTTATTATTATTGTCCTTAGACGAATTAATAAAAAAATACCGAGCGCATTATTTGTGATTGTTTTAGGAATTATAGTAATGCGTTATTTTGGGAAAGGATTCACCGATGTATCCATTGTTGAAGATATTCCATCAGGGTTGCCAGAATTTAGTATTCCAAAGTTAGATATTTTTCAAATTAAAGAATTGTTTAAAATTGCGATAACGTTGGCAATGGTTGGGTATTTAGAAACCATTTCTATAGGAAAATCGTTAGAAGCCAAACAAGAAGAATATCGAATTCGCCCAAACCAAGAATTAATAGCATTGGGTTTAGGGAATATAGTGGGTTCTTTTTTTAAAGCTTATCCTGTAGCGTCTAGTTTTTCTAGGTCGGCAATTAATCAAGAAAACGGAGGTACAACGGGTATTTCAGCAATGGTTTCGGTGTTAATGGTTGTTATTTCGTTATTCTTTTTAACACCTGTTTTTTACTATTTACCAAAAGCGGTTTTATCAGCAATTATTATAGTTGCGGTATTTAATTTAATAAATATAAAAGAAGCACGGTATTTATGGAAAGCCAATAATTTAGATTTTTGGCTTTTAGTAGCTACTTTTTTTGCAACACTGTTTTTTGGTGTTGAATACGGAATTATTATAGGTGTAGGATTGTCGTTAATCATTTTAATTTTTAGAACTTCAAGACCTTATGCCGTTGAATTAGGAAAAGTGCCAAATTCCGATTTTTATAAAAACAAAGAACGATTTCCGAATGTTGTCTTAGATGATGATATTTTGGTTTTTCGTTTCGATGCACAATTATTTTATGCCAACACGAGCTATTTTAAAGAAATTTTAGACCAATTAGCCGATAAAAAAGGCAATGCACTTAAATTAATTGTTTTAGATGCTGAAAGCATAAATAGAGTAGATAGTACAGGGGTAGAAATGCTAAAAGAAAGAATACAGTTTTACAAAAAGAAAGGCGTAACTTTTTATTTTGCAGGCGTAAAAGGCCCTGTGAGAGATTCCATGTTTAAATGCGGAATTTTAGATATAATTAACGTGAATCATTTTTTTATGCGCGCCTATCACGCCGTTACGTTTTATCAAACGGGTGATAGAACGCATCAAGAAAAATATTCAAAATACATACATCAATAAAGAAAAAAACAGATTATGATAATAGAACAAATTTATACAGGATGTTTAGCACAAGGAGCATATTATGTAGAAAGTAATGGCGAAGTAGCTATTATAGACCCGTTAAGAGAAGTGCAAAATTATATAGACAAAGCAAATAAAAGCAATGCAAAAATTAAATATATTTTTGAAACTCATTTTCATGCCGACTTTGTAAGTGGTCACGTAACATTGGCTGAAAAAACAGGTGCAAAAATTGTATTCGGGCCAAATGCTAGTACAAAGTTTGAATCGTACATTGCTAAAGATAATGAAGTGTTTCAGGTTGGAAATATTACCATAACGGTGCTTCACACACCAGGCCCATACAATGGAAAGCACAACCTACTTGTTAAAAGACGAAAATGGGAAAGACCACGCTATTTTTAGTGGAGATACCTTGTTTTTAGGTGATGTTGGTCGCCCAGACTTGGCTCAAAAAAGTACTATTTCTCAAGAAGATTTAGCAGGTTTTTTATACGATAGTTTGCGCACAAAAATTATGCCTTTGGCAGATGATGTAATTGTGTACCCAGCACACGGAGCAGGTTCTGCTTGCGGTAAAAATTTAAGTAAAGAAACCGTAGGTACGCTTGGTGAGCAGAAGAAAAACAACTATGCTTTAAGAGCCGATATGACGAAAGAAGAATTTATAAAAGAAGTAACCGACGGTTTATTGCCTCCGCCAGCATATTTTCCGTTGAATGTAAAACTGAATAAAGAAGGTTATAAATCGGTAGACGATGTAATAAAAGTTAGCGCAAAGGCTCTATCGGTAACAGATTTTGAGCAAGTTGCCAATGCTAAAAGCGCTTTAATTTTAGATGTTCGTCATCAATCAGAATTTATAAAAGGCTTCATTCCTCAATCAATTTTTATTGGTTTAGGCGGTACTTTTGCACCTTGGGTAGGGGCTTTAATTAAAGATATTTCGCAGCCTATTTTATTGGTTACTCCGGTTGGTGAAGAAGAAGAAACTATTAAAAGACTTTCTCGTGTAGGGTTTGACAATGTATTGGGTTATTTGGATGGAAGTTTTTGATTCTTGGAAAAATGCAGGAAAAGAAGTAGATATGTTACTTTCAATTTCTGCGGAAGAATTAGAAGCTAAAATTAACGAGAATGCTATAGTTTTTGATGTTAGAAAACCAGGTGAATACGACAACGAGCACATTGTTGATGTGCCAAACACACCGTTAGATTTTTTTAAACGACCACATTACTGAATTTCCAAAAGGAAAAGATTTTTATGTACACTGTGCAGGGGGTTACCGTTCTGTAATTGCATCATCAATATTAAAAGCAAGAGGTTTTAATAAGGTTATAGATGTTGCTGGAGGTTATGGTGCCATTAAAAAAACAAAAATAAAAAGAACGGCAACGGTTTGTCCGTCAACTTTAAAATAGTTTTAAAGCGTTTAACTTATAAGTTAAACGCTTTTTTTATTTGTGGAACATAATCTAATTTTTCCCAAGTAAAGGTTTCTACTTCTTGGCTTACGGTTTCTCCATTAGGCGATGTAAAAGTTACTGTTTTTACTTCGGGAGTTCTTCCCATATGCCCATAAGCCGCAGTTTCTGAGTAAATAGGAGCTCTTAGTTTTAAGCGTTTTTCAATAAAATACGGACGCATATCAAAAATGGTTTCTACAATTTTACCAATTTCTCCGTCAGTCATATTTACGGTTGCAGTACCATAGGTATTTACGTTAATACTGGTTGGTTTTGCCACACCAATGGCGTATGAAACCTGTACTAAGGCTTCTTTACATAAACCAGCAGCTACTAAATTTTTGGCAATGTGCCTTGTAGCATAAGCCCCAGAACGGTCTACTTTACTTGGGTCTTTTCCAGAAAACGCCCCACCTCCGTGTGCACCTTTTCCTCCGTAGGTATCTACAATAATTTTTCTACCAGTAAGTCCAGTATCTCCGTGAGGTCCACCAATAACAAATATTCCTGTTGGGTTAATATGATATGTAATATTATCAGTAAATAATTTTTGAATATGCGCTGGTAATTTTGCTACAACTCTTGGGATTAAAATTTCAATAATATCCTTTTTTATTTTCGCAAGCATTACGCTTTCAGAAACATCAAAGTTATCGTGTTGTGTAGAAATTACAATGGCATCAATTCTTTGTGGAATGTTATCATCAGAATATTCAATGGTTACTTGGCTTTTCGCATCTGGACGTAAATAGGTAATGTCTTTATTTTCTCTTCGTAATACAGCCAATTCTTTTAATAATCTGTGAGAAAGTTCTAACGCTAAAGGCATATAGTTTTCGGTTTCATCGGTGGCGTAGCCAAACATCATTCCTTGGTCTCCTGCACCTTGGTCTTCAGGATTTACCTTGTCTACACCTTGGTTTATATCTGGTGATTGTTCGTGAATTGCAGAAAATACACCGCACGAATTTCCATCAAACATATACTCGCTCTTTGTGTATCCAATTTTATTAATTACATCGCGGGCAATTTTTTGAACGTCTAAATAGGTTTCAGACTTTACTTCACCCGCCAAAACTACTTGTCCAGTAGTTACTAAGGTTTCGCAAGCCACTTTACTTTTTGGATCGAACGCCAAAAAGTTATCAATTAACGCATCGCTAATTTGATCAGCAATTTTATCAGGGTGTCCTTCAGAAACACTTTCTGAGGTAAATAAATATGACATAATATTTCTTTTTTAAATGATTTTTTTCAGAAGAAAACTAACGAAACCACAAAAACTAAAGGAAGTAAAACTTACTGCTTTAGCATTTTTTAAAAGAGGTTGCAATCAGTTCAAATTTCTCCTCGAAAACAGGACACAAAATTACAGTATAAATTGAAACAAAAAAATAAAAAGTAAAAAAAGCGTGTAAAAATTTGGAAATTACATATTTCTATTGCAATATTTGCATTCATAAAGTTCAATAACTTATTGAAATGTTATCAAGAAAGGTGGAGGGATTAGACCCTTAGAAGCCTTAGCAACCCTTTGTTTATATAAAGAAGGTGCTAAATTCTACTCAATTTTATACATTGGATAGATAACAAAAAAGAGTTTTTCGGTTCTGGAAAAATCCTATTTTCTTCATAACATTTTTATATATGGTACATTAAATTGTTTAATGTGTTTTTTTGAATTTTTTAGTTTTAAATTTAAAAAATATGTCTAAAACCAAATTATCATTTATAACTATAAATAGTTATACTACAGAAAGCGGTGCTTCTGTTGCTAATATAAAATTAAGCTACCAGTTGTTTGGTAAAAAGCTAGGTACGGCACCTGTGGTTTTGGTAAATCACGCCTTAACAGGTAACAGTAATGTTGCTGGAAAAGACGGTTGGTGGAAAGATTTAATAGGGAAAAACAAAGCCATTGATACCAATGTGTATACAATTTTGTGTTTTAACATTCCAGGAAATGGTTTTGACGGGTTTTTAATCGAAGAATACAAAAGTTTTATAGCAAGAGATATTGCCAATTTATTTTTAATGGGTTTAAAAGAATTGAAAATAAATCAGTTATTTGCTTTAATTGGAGGTTCTTTAGGTGGTGGAATTGCTTGGGAAATGTTAGTGAAAAATAACGTTTTAACACAACATTTTATACCTGTGGCAACCGATTGGAAATCTACCGATTGGTTAATTGCGAATTGCCAAATTCAAGAGCAAATTTTGTTAAATTCTATTCAGCCAGTGCATGATGCACGTATGCACGCTATGCTGTGTTACAGAACGCCAGAATCTTTTAAAGCACGTTTTCAACGCTCTAAAAACGAAGAATCTAAAATTTTTAATGTAGAAAGTTGGTTGTTGCATCACGGTAAAAAGTTGCAGGAACGTTATCAATTGGCATCATACCGATTGATGAATCAGCTGTTAAAAACCATTGATGTTACAAATGACGGAAAATTATCATTGGATATTTTAGACAAAATAACCGCTAATATTTACATAGTTGGTGTAGATTCTGACTTGTTTTTTACTGCTGAAGAAAACAAAGAAAACGCATAAAAATTTGGCGTTAACAAAGGCAAATGTTACGTATCACGAAATTAATTCGGTACACGGACACGATGCGTTTTTAATAGAATACAAACAGTTAGAAAAAATTATAGAACCCATTTTTAATAAAGATTTTAGAAAGAAAAAAATGAAAGTAATAAAATTTGGAGGCAAGTCTTTAGCAAACGGAAAAGGCATAAATAATGTTGTTGAGGTTATAAAAAGTAAAATACAAAATAAGGAAAAAAATAACCGTAGTGGTTTCTGCCAGAGGAAATGCTACGGACGAGTTGGAAGAAATTTTAGAAAAAGCGGTTTGCAAAAAATCGTACAAAAAACAGTTAGAAGCATTTCAAAAAAAGCAGTTAGAGCCTAATCATTCGGTAGATTTTTCAGAAGAATTTTTAAACCTAGAAAAACTTTTTGAAGGCGTTTCGTTGTTGGGCGATTATAGTCAAAAAATTAAAGACGAAATTTTAGCACAAGGCGAATTGCTATCGACAAAACTGGTAACAAGTTTGCTAATTAAAAATGGAATTTCAGCAAAAGCTGTAGATGCCAGAAAACTACTTATTACGGATGATAATTTTGGAAACGCCCAACCAATCAATGAGATTTCTAAAGAAAATACGATAAACTATTTTAAAAATGCCGAGCCAAAAACCGTTCAAGTAGTAACAGGCTTTATTGCATCCAATAAAAAAGGCGAAACCACCACGTTGGGCAGAAATGGTAGTAATTACACGGCTTCTTTGTTGGCAAACTATTTAGATGCTCAAGAGCTTCAAAATTACACACACGTAAACGGAATTTTCACAGCAAACCCCGATTTGGTTCCTGATGCCAAAAAAATCGAAACACTTTCGTTCTCTGAAGCCAACGAATTGGCAAACTTCGGTGCTACCATTTTACACGCCAAAACCATTATTCCGTTATTGGAAAAAAACATCAATCTTCGTATTTTAAACACGTTTAATTTAGCTGATAAAGGCACGTTAATTACGGCAGAATCTAGTAGTACGAAAGGCATAAAATCTATTTCAACCATTAATGATGTTGCTTTAATTAATTTTGAAGGACGCGGTTTACTAGGAAAAGTTGGTGTAGATGCTCGAATTTTTAAGGCGTTAAGCGATAAAAATATTAGTGTAAGTATTATTTCGCAAGGTTCATCGGAAAGAGGAATCGGCTTAATTATTAATAAAAATAGAGCCAATGAAGCTGTTTTAGCACTAGAAAAAGAATTTGAAAACGATTTTTATTCGCAAGATGTGAATCAAATTTCAATTGTTGAAGATGTTGCTGTAATTTCTATCATTGGGCAAGATTTAAGCGAGTTTCATCACCCATACAATTCACTCATAAAAAACCAAATTGTGCCTGTGCTTTTTAACAATACTGTTACGGGTAAAAATGTTTGTTTGGTAGTGAAAAAAGAGCAGTTAAACAAAGCGGTAAACGTTATTCACGGTCAGGTTTTTGGGGCTTCAAAAAAGATAAATATTGCTGTTTTTGGAAAAGGTTTGGTAGGAAAAACCTTTATAAATCAAGTGTTAGAAAATGCGGATTCTATTTTAGAAAAGCGTAAAATTCAATTGAACATTTTTGCGGTAGTAAGTTCTAAAAAAGTGTTGCTAAAAAAGGACGGAATTTCTAAAAATTGGCAAGAAAATTTAGATAAAAACGGAATAGAAAGTACATCAGTAGAACAAGTATTAACCTTTGCAAAACAACATCATTTTGAAAACTTAATTGCGGTAGACAATACGGCAAGTGCTTCGTTTGTAAACAATTACATTCCTTTAATTGAAGCGGGTTTCGATTTGGTTTCATGTAACAAAATTGCCAATACGTTGTCGTTCAATTTTTATAAAGAAATCCGAGAAAAATTAAAGCAATATAAAAAACAATATCTGTACGAAACCAACGTAGGGGCAGGGTTGCCGTTAATTGATACCATTCGATTGTTGCACGAATCGGGCGAAAATATTACCAAAATTCGAGGTGTTTTTTCAGGAAGTTTAAGTTATTTATTCAATACGTTTTCTTCCGAAAATGTTGCGTTTTCAAAAGTATTGCAAGAAGCTATTGACAAAGGTTTTACCGAGCCAGACCCAAGAGAAGATTTATGCGGAAACGATGTTGCTAGAAAATTATTAATTTTAGCAAGAGAATTAGAGCTAGAAAACGAATTTGAAGACATTGTTATAGAAAATTTAATTCCAACAGCATTTCGAGATATTTCTTCCGAAGAATTTTTAGCAAGTTTAGAGAAGTTAAACGCTACTTTTCAGGAAAAGAAGGAAGCTCAAAAAGAAAATTATGTATTACGATATATTGGCGATTTATCGGGCGATTTGTTTAAAAATAAAGGCGATTTATCAGTAAAATTAGTTTCCGTTCCTGTAAATTCGCCATTGGGTTCGTTAAAAGGTTCCGATGCAATTTTTGAAATTTACACCGAGTCTTACGGCGAGCAACCTATTGTAATACAAGGCGCAGGAGCAGGGGCAAAAGTAACCGCTAGAGGTGTTTTTTGGCGATGTTTTACGCTTGGCAAAGTATAATAATTAACATTTTAAGAACGTAAAAAAATGAGCAAACATTTTGAAACCAACGCAATTCGAAATCAAACCGAAAGAACACAGTTTTCAGAACATTCAACACCGTTATATGTAACGTCTAGCTTTGTGTTTGACGATGCAGAAGATATGCGTGCTTCTTTTGCTGAAGAAAAAGATAAAAATTTGTAT
>JASJYW010000027.1:57358677-57396124 GCA_030386875.1 Morinoia aosen
ATCTTCTACGGCTTTATTGGTCAGTTCATATTTAGCCATTCTTTTTTCGCTTAGCTTTTAATTCTTGAAGATGTTTCTCTGAATCAAAATTGTGAGCAATTCCACTATCAATTCCTTCTTGAATAGCGTTTCGTAAGGCAATCACTTTACTTTCTTCATTTTCCAACAATCGAAGTCCAGCTCTGATTACTTCACTAACATTTTTGTATCGTCCAGCAGAAACTTGGCTACTAACAAATTGGTCAAAATAATTTCCGAGTGATATGGATGTGTTTTTCATTGTCAAAAATTTTTCTCAAATATACCAAATTTTGGTAAAAAGTCAAATTTATTGCGTTTGCCAATATTAGACCTAGCTACTTTTCAACACTTTTTTCGCTTGTAAAACGTGACGTAAATTATGATACACAAGCACTTTAAAATATCTTCTAATTGTTTATATAACTCATAACAATATTCATTTACCCTTTAAATTTTAAAGGCAAATGCACTACTTTTTGGTTTCAAAAAAATCTTCATCAAAAAAATCGGTTAAATTATAAATGGTTGCGGAGGTGTATTTTTGTAGCTCTTCGGTTAAATCGCCTCCTTTTAAATATAAAATCCCGTTTTTTAAATCGTGATTTTGCTGTTTGCTTATTTTTCCTTTGTTCCAATATACAAAAGTTTCCATTTGTGCTACGGCTCTGCTTATAATAAAATCGAACGTGTCGTTTATTTCTTCTACTCTACAGTGCGAAGTTTTTACATTTTTTAAGCCCAATCCGCTTACTACTTCATTTACTACTTTCATTTTTTTTCCAATAGAATCTACCAAATGAAAGTGCGTTTCAGGAAATAAAATAGCCAACGGAATCCCTGGAAAACCGCCACCTGTACCTACATCCATTACTTTTGAATTCGATTTAAACTGCATTACTTTTGCAATACCCAACGAGTGCAAAACGTGGCGTAAATACAGTTCATCAATATCTTTACGAGAAACTACATTAATTTTTAAATTCCAATCTTCATACAACTCTTGTAATTGAGCAAACTGTGCTTCTTGACTTTCCGTAAGATTGGTAAAGTACTTTTTTATAATTTCCATACACTTTAAATTTCAGAACAAAAATAAAAAACTACCTCTGCAAAAGTTACTTTCTTTAACAAAAGATACACTTAATGTTAAAAAAAGGCGTTAAATTATTAACTTGACACAAAAAAACATACTTTTGTGTATAACATAAATATCTTATGAAGACAATAAATTTTTCGAGAATTGATAAAGCAACGTTTTTTAGAACCCTAAACAAACGGGTAAATACATACTTTAAAGAAAATAACATTAAAAAAACGGGTAATTGGAAACTATACATTAAAGCCACTTTGATGTTTTCGTTAATTTTTAGTGCCTTTTATTTTAGTGCTAACGGTTTCAATGCCACAATGGTTAATGTTTTTATTAATGATACTTACAGGCGTTGGTATGGCTGGTGTGGGTATGAACGTAATGCACGATGCAAATCATGAATCTTTTTCTAAAAGAAAATGGGTAAATAAACTTATGGGAAGCAGTATTTACATTTTAGCAGGTAATGTATATAATTGGAAAGTGCAACACAACGTTTTGCATCATACTTTTACAAACGTTAAAGACCACGATGAAGATATTGATGCAGGACGAGTTATTCGTTTCTCTCAACACTCAAAATGGTTAAACATTCATAAATTTCAAAAATATTATTCTATTTTTTTATACGGTTTGTTAACTATAAACTGGGCAATTACAACCGATTTTAAACAAATGAGTAGCTATTTAAAACGAAAATTATCTTACGGTAAATTTCCAAACCCAACTACAGAATGGACGAAATTAATCATATCAAAAGTGCTATATTATTCGCTTTGGATTGTTTTACCTATTTTAATTTTAAAACATTGCTTGGTGGAAAGTATTAATCGGATTTTTTGTAATGCATTATACTGCTGGTATGATTTTAAGCTTGGTTTTTCAATTGGCTCACATTGTGCCAAATACCGAAATGCCATTGCCTGATAAAGACGGAAACCTAGAGCATACTTGGGCAATACATCAATTATACACAACCTCAAACTTTGCGCCAAGCAATTGGTTTGTAAATTTTTATACTGGCGGACTAAATCATCAAGTAGAACATCATATTTTTCCGCATATTTCTCATATTCATTATAAAAAATTAGCTGAAATTGTTAAAAAAAACAGCTTTAGAATTTAATCTTCCTTATAACGAATACAAAACCACAAGAAGGGCTATTATTGAGCACTTTAAACATTTAGGTGTTTTAGGAAAAAGCCCAGAGTTAGCATAATTAATAACGCACCATAATTTTATAAAAAATGTCATATCCATTATCGGACAGAATTAAAAGTTTGCCTGTTTCTGAAACTTTAGCAATGGCTGCAAAGGCAAGAGAACTTAAAAATTCGGGCATAGATATTATTAGCTTAAGTCTTGGCGAACCAGACTTTAATACGCCCGATTTTATTCAAGAAGCTGCGATTAAAGCCATTAATGAAAACTACAATGCTTACACCCCAGTTGATGGATATTTAGAGCTTAAAGAGGCTATTTGCCATAAATTTAAGCGAGATAATAATTTAACGTACAACCCAAATCAGATTGTTGTATCAACAGGGGCAAAACAATCTATTGCAAATATTGCACAAGTATTATTAAACCCAGGCGATGAAGTACTATCACCAACCCCTTATTGGGTAAGTTATTCGGCAATTTCAACATTGTGCGAAGCAACGTTTACTGAAATTAAATCTTCAATAAAAAACGACTTTAAAATTACGCCTGCGCAATTAGAAAAGGCAATTACGCCAAAAACAAAAATGATTTTCTTTAACTCGCCAAACAATCCTTGCGGAAGTATTTATACCGAAGCAGAATACCGTGCTTTGGCAGAAGTATTAGAAAAACACCCACAAATTTATATTTTATCGGACGAAATTTATGAGCATATAAATTACGGGGTGCCTCATTTTAGCTTTGCTGCCATTGAAAGCATGTACGATAGAACCATTACGGTAAATGGCTTAGCAAAAGCTTTTGCTATGACTGGTTGGCGAATTGGATACATTGGCGCACCCGAATGGATTGCAAAAGCATGTACAAAAATGCAAGGACAAATTACATCGGGTACAAATTGTATTGCGCAACGTGCTGCCATTACTGCGGTTTTAGCTTCGCCAGAAAAAATAAAATATATGGTAGATGAGTTTAAAACACGTAGAGATATTATGATAAGCTTACTATCAAAAATAAACGGATTTAAACTAAACATTCCTGATGGTGCGTTTTACTTATTTCCAGATGTTTCTTCGTTTTTTGGACAAACCATTCGTAATAAAAAAATAAACGATGCTAACGACTTTGCAATGCTATTATTAGAAGAAGCAAACGTAGCAACCATTACTGGAGATGCCTTTGGCGAACCAAATTGTATTCGTTTATCATACGCAGCCTCTGAATTGCAATTAAGAGAAGCCGTAAAAAGAATTAAAGAAATTTTAAGCTAATAAAAAAACCTCAATACTTAAAATTAGTATTGAGGTTTTTTAATTGTACTTTTTAAAGAGCTTATCTTTCTCTAAAAGCTACATCTTTTACTTTTCCTAACCCTGAAAAAGATTTATATAACTCTAATCGTTGTGTGCTTTCTGAAATAGTGTGTATTTCCATAGTTCCATTTTCTCCTTCGGTACCCGCAGGGTTATAACTACAAACAATTAGTTTTTGAGATAAACTATTGTAATCATCCTCAGGATCATTAGAATGATAATAAAGATTAAATCTGTGAAATTTTAGCACTGTTATTTCTTCATTGCCTTTATCTAATACCAAATCGGTTGTTTTCGTGTTATAATCATATTTATACACTTTACTACCCACATTATAGAATAAAAAAGCAAACCTAGGGCTAATAGCATAATTTTCAGCTTGATTAAAATCTGTAGCTTCAATTTCTCCATAATAGTTTTCGGCTCCTGCAGGGTTGAATGATGCTAAATAATTTTTACCATCTTTAGGGTCTTTCATTATAGTATAAAGGTTAAGCTTATCAAACCAATTCGACTGAAGATAAGAGTTAACTTCAGTATATAGTAAATCTTTGCCCTTTAACTTTTGATAAAAGATACTTTTTGAGTCAATAGCAGGGTCTGAAAGTTTATTTGTGCGTTCGCCAGCTTTAAAGGCTAAAAACCGCTTATTATCCAAGTCGAAAATATAGGTGGTTTGCTTAAGCCCGCTAGCAAGTAAAAGTGGAGAAGTTTTAAATGACTGCCCTTTAAAAACATTATATTTTTCACCAAAGTTTTTTATAGTTGCACGATAATAACCTGACCTTGCATATAAATCTCCCTCTTTACTAACTACAAGTTGAAGAGTACCACCCGTAGTTTCAGTATTTGGGAGAAAACGTTCAATTTCAAAATTTATACCAGTTGTTGAAAAGTTAAGTATGTCAATAGCATTATCCCAAGTGTCTGATAGCAACATTGTACCATTATCAGAGGTTGATATAAGTACATTATATGTTGAAAAATTATATGGTGCGGCACTAACAAATTTTGGTTTTCCTTTAAGCTCAACAGAAGATTTTATATATTTTAATACATCCGTATATAGTATATATTCATCACCACTAATATAGCTAGCCACATCCAACCTAGGGTTATTGTTAACTTCGCTTAAAATTATCCAACCTTTGTAAGTTGGGTGTGATACTAAAAGGTCAAACTTTTTTTTAAATTCAATGCTGGTTATTGGATCTTTTTACAGTATAAACAAGTGCGTATTTTCCAATAGGTAATGTTATAGAGTCTGTTAAGTCTTTTTTTGTTGAAAGTTCTTTAACTATATTACCAGTGGCGAGTAAACGTATAGCCTCCCATTTATAACTATATTGGTTATTACTGTTTGGCATAGATGAGGTTACTTCGGGAGTAATGTTAAATAAAAAGTCTTTTGTTATATCATATACATATGAATCTTCTGCATTCTTAATTTCAATTTCATTTATTTCATTATAATCGTAGTTTCCATTTTCAGGTATACATGAAAAAAGTGAACTTAATAGTATAATAATAACTAAAAAATTTTTGTGTTTTTAAATATCGTACCATGTTTTTTGTGTTTTAAGAGTTAAAGTGAATTTAGCTAGTTGGTTTTTCTTTATCCAATGTCATTTCGGTGCCATCATCTTCCAAAATAGGTGTACCTAAGTTTTTTTGCCTTTGTAAACGTGCATAAAAAAGACCCCTCAGGGAACTAGCACCTGAAACATAAACGTCTTGGATGCTAATAAATTTTGGAAAGGGAAATCTGTTCTGCCCATAAATACCCGTTACAATATCTACTAAAATAAGTAATTTTTTTGCAGAAAAATATCCGTATTGTTCTATTGGCCAAAGCTTAGGTTGAGTTAAAATATCAGAAAAATAATTCTAAATTCTTCAGCATTTAATTTGTTATGAGTGTTAAATGATGCTTTAAAATTTTCGTTCTCTAATAATTTTATAGTTAATAGCAATTCTTCATTTTTTAACCTTTCGGTTCTTTTTAAAGTTACAGGAATAGAAGTATAAATACTATCAGCAGGAACAACAATTGTTTCAGGCACATTAAAATCAGTGTTGCGTTCTCCATTTGAAATAATTTCAAATTTAACTGTTCTGGCTTGAGAACTAGTAAGCCCATAAGCTTTTATAGGTATATTTATAATACTATCTGGCTTTTTATCTTCTTCATAATTAAACGCAAAATTAATAGACAAACTATCCTTTCTATTTTCAATATTTCCTTCTACTGCATCTTGAAAATACACCCCATTTTCTCCTTTAAATTTTTCAAGATTATCTTCTTCACAAGAATTACTGTTATGGCACATATCGCTACAATAAAGCAAATTTTAATATTTTTTATCACTGTTTTCATAAAGGTATTTTTTTAATTACGGTACTCTAATTCATTTAAAGGTAAAGGAACTACATATCTAGAACTGTTCATTGGAATTACTCCAGATTCGTTAGATCCATTAGGTATTGTAGAAAAATTTTTCCTTTTATAATAGAAAAATAGTTGCCCTTCACCAAAAAACTCTCTTTGATACTCTTTCGTAATTTCATCTTCAATATTTTCACTAACAATTAAAGACTCTAAACCTCGTTTAATTCTTACTGAATTTAAATATTCTATAGCTTTTACAGCATCCGATTCTGCTTCGGCAGCAATGTAATACATTTCTGAAATACGAATTAATGGTTGAAAATTATCTCTAGCAGAATATTTATACTTATCAAAAGTATAGAAGTTCGCATCATCAGGTTTTTTCCAATTTGTTATTTCAAATCTAAAATCATTTTTATTACTAAATAGATTTTTTAATCGATCTAAATTTGCAGTTAGTAGATATCGACTTGCCTCAGCAGATAAAAAATAGGCATTATATGAATTAATTAATCTGTTGTTTTCTAAGGCAAAAAGTATTTCCGTTTTAAAAAGATGATCAGGTACAAATTGGTTAGTTACGCCAATACCTAAATTAGCTCTATTAACCCAAGGAAACCATTTTTTTGCTTCGTTTATCACTGTTGTAGCTGCAGTTAACGCATTTGGCTTATCACCAGCATATAAATACACCCTTGCTTGTAGTGCCTTAACAGCATAAAGATTCATTCTAAAATTTCTACTTTTGTAATAAATATCATTACTGTTTTTAGATTCTTCTGTACCATACTGTTTAATAGGATCGTTAGCTAACAATTCTTCTGCCGTGTTCAAATCTGCTAAAACTTTAGTAATTATATCTTTTGCAGGTAATATAGGTTCTTGTTTTGCTTTTGCTTCGGTATAATAAGGTATTGATAAACTTTCTGAGTCCGTACTATAAACAGGTCCAAAAACTCTTAGCATATCAAAGTGATGCATTGCCCGTAATGCAATTGCTTCTCCTTTAATTAAATTTTTATCGTCTTCTGTTAAACCATTATTAGTATAGGTTTCTATACCTTGTAAAAAATTATTAATATTTAATATATTTTTATAGGTGCTAGTCCACATATTTTGAAAAGTAACTTGTAAATCATCTTGAGTATATCTGTATCTGAAAGCATTTGTAAAAAAATGTATTCCTTGCACAGCTGATTCGTCGTAATTTTGCCCTAATACATCTATAGTAGTAAAAGTAAGGTTTTCACCGTATGTACTTTTATTTGTCATACTGATATAAAGACCATTTAAACTTTGGAAAACTTTATCTTTAGAACCAAAAGCGGTTTCTTCTAAAAATTTATTTTCGGGTTTTACATCAAGAAAATCAGTACATGAAAATAAAAGTAGTACCAAAAAATATTTTGATGTTAATTTTATAAATTGTTTTATCTGTTTTTTCATTATAAGTTTTTTTAAAAGTTTGCGTTTAATGTAAATGAAACTCTCTTAGCATAAGGGTAGTCTATTCCACGTTCAACCTTTGAAGTAGAGAGTGTAAAAATATCATTCATATAAGCTGAAAAATTTAATCTAGTTAAGCCTAGGTTTTTCACCCATTTTCTATCTGAAAAATCGTATGAAATTCTTATAGATTCTCCTGTAAGGGAATTGTTTTTTTGAACAAACCTTGATGATACTCGAGGTACGAAATCCTCAGGACGAGGGCCTATTCTTGAAAAAAGAGCTTCGTCTCCTGTCCCTTTCCATCTTGAAGTTAACGCCCGCTCATCTAAATTACCTAACGCACTCTTAAGGTTGGTGTTTTCTACTAATTGAAACAGTGCCGAATTAATTAAGTGACCTCCTAAACGATAACGTAAGCTAGCACTAAAAGTAAACTTATTAAGCCTTAATGTACTACTTATTACACCTTGCAATTTTGGATTTGTATTCCCTACAACAACTTCATCACTAATATTGTAAACATAGGTAGGCTTTCCTTCTTTAGTTAAAAATATTTCTTGTCCATTAATTGGGTTAATTCCTAAAGACCGAACAGCCCATATTGAGTTAGGGTCGTATCCATCTTTAAAACGAAGTGTTCTTCTACTTAAGTCATCACTAATTTCATTATCAGAATTAAATTTATCAAATTCTGAAGCAGAATTAAATACTTGAGTTTCTGTTTTACTACCTGTAATACCTAATGTCCAAACAATATTATTTTTAATGTTGTAAATTGGCGATACTCGAATATCAGCTTCTATCCCTTTAACTTCTATTCCGCCTGGTGTATTAACAGGGTAGTTACTTACTCCTGTAGATGAAGCATAGCCAATTGTTGAAATTTGCGGTTGCGTAATTTTAATATAAGTATTAAATGTAGCATTAATTCTGTTTTTAAATAAAGTAGCATCAATACCAGAACTAAATGTTAACGTATTTTGCCAATCTAAATTAGGGTTTGCTAATGTTTGTAACGAAAGTCCTTGCCCAAACCTATTAATTGCATTATTATAATTATAAATAGAAATTGAACTAACATCTCCAAAGCCTTGATTTCCTAAAACACCAACATTCGTTCTAATTTTTAAAAATGAAACAACATTGGTATTCATTTTTAATGCATTGTGTAAATTTACTCCAGTACCAAACGACCAAAAAGGAGAATACGGCTTGTTAGATCCGAACGTTGTAGAACCATCAAACCTGTATGTAAAGTCAAGCAAAAAAGCCCTATCAAAACTATAATTAATACTAGCTAATAAGTTAAAACGCCTGTATTTATTTAAAGAAGATTGAGGAACAGAATTAGGTGTAAAGCCATAAGAAAAAGCTGGGTTTCCGTTGGTTCCTAAAGGGAAACCTACTACGGTATACCCTGTTATTTCACTTTTGTTTTCTGCTACTTCCGCCCTAAGGTTTGATGTTATTTGATGTTTTTCATTTAAAATAGTTGCATAGGTAGCTGTAATATTACCATTATAAGCAGATGTTGTTTGGTTAGTGTAGGTATATGACCCTCTTATTTTAGCAGCTTCACTTTCATTAATAACAGTTCTGTTTCTAGACTCATATTCTTGCTTGGTTAAATATATAGGCTCAGCAGCAGAAGGAAGATCTAACTCAGGAGGTGAAAACCTTTCGGATATAGAAGTGCTTCTATTTATTTGAATATTAGCAGCAACTCTAAACTTATCAGTAAAATCGTATATGAATGACATATTGTTTGTGAAGTTAAAACTATTTGTTTCAGACATTACGTTACGATATAAAGGATTAATTTCAGGATATATATAATGATATTCGCTGGAGGTTTTATCTGCAATAACCAAATCTTTAGTAATATTTCCACCTTCATCAGTCATTCTAAAATACGGATTAGCAGTTGCAAAATACCTGAAAGATTCGTAAGGAGAATCATTAGAGTTAACCCCTGATATTGTTAAGTTGTTAGAAAAATTTAATTTTCCTTTTCTGTAATCTATTCTAAAGTTTCCACCCCATGTTTCACGGTTAGAGCCAATCATGGCTCCTTTAAAGTCTCTATAATTTAAACCAATACCTACGGTTAAATTATCACCTCCTGTTGATGCATAAATTGAATGTCCTACAGTAGTACCAACTTGTAACGGTTTGTTTAACCAATCCGTATTTACACCTCGTTTTATTTCAGCTAAAATATTGTTATATTGCCTGTCTCTTGTGTATTGTTTAGAATCTTCTCTGTAACCTGGCGTACGAGGTGTTACAGAAGTATCCCAAGCTCCATAAAGTGTTTCATATTCAAATTTTTGTTCAGCACTCATAAGGTTGTAACTAGAAAGATCTGGCATTTCTACATTTCCGTCTGCATTATAAGATATTTGAAGTTTTCCTGATTTTGGTCTTAATGTTTCAACCACTACTACACCATTTGCTGCTTTTGCTCCGTAAAGTGCCGTAGAAGAAGCATCTTTAAGTATGGATATGGATGCTACACGGTTCATATCTAAATCTATAATATTTCTTAAACTTGTTTCAAAGCCATCTAAAATAAATAAAGGCAGGTTTGGATTGTTGTTAAATTCATCATTTAAAGTGTTTACGGATAAACTAGATTGCCCTCTTATTTGTATGTTAGGTAACCTATTAGGGTCTGAACCTAAGTTAATATCATCTACAATAACAAAAGAAGGATCTAAGGTTTTTAAACTTTCTATAACGTTTAAATTACCAATGGCTTTAAGCTCTTCTCCTTTTAAAGTTCTAACAGCGCCTGTAAAGGTTTCTCTTTGTCTATCAACAACACCCGTTATAATTACTTCTTCTAATCCTTCTAGGTCTTCTTCTAACTGTATATTTATAACTTTTTTTCCTTTTATGGCAATTTCTTGGGTTTTGTACCCTAAGTAACTAAAAACCAGCGTGTGGTTACTTTCTGTTGTTAGGCTATAATTACCATCAAGGTCTGTAGTAGTTCCTTTTTTTGCCTCTTTAACAAGTATTGTAACCCCAATCAAAGGTTCTCCTTGTAAGTTTTTAACATTTCCTTTAATAGTTATTTTTTCCTGGTCTATAGTATTAGCGAAAAAAAATGTAATACTGAAAAAAAATAGAGTGGTTACAATAGTCTTCTTTTTAAAAAGAGAAGCTAGGAGTAATGAAAAATGAGTAAAATAGCTTGTTTTTTTCATATATTAAACTGGTTTTATTATAAAAATTGTTAGTGAAACGACCGCAATAATAACAAAAAAACACAATAATTTAATATTTTTTTAACAAAAAAATTAAATTATTATGCTATCAGAAATATTTTATTGCTAAAACTCTTTATTTTCTAAACTTCTTTTTTAGCTTTTTTAAATACAATATTTTTTTATTGTAATCTATAAAGGCTTTTCCTTTTTCTAAAACGTCTGCGCCTATAATACCATGAACTTCATTGGCATTATGTTGTGTTAAAGCCGCATTTACATGTTTTAAATCGAACAGCACCAAATGGCATGTATTGGTTTTCCATTTACCAATTTTTAAGCTATTGTTTTCCGATTTTTGAGTTTCCATATCAGTAGCACCCGCACCAGCTGCTTTGGTATCGCTTTCTTGTGCATCTAAATTAAAATATTCAATTAAATGCAACCCAACACACGAATTAGAAGCCCCTGTATCTAATATAAATTTTCCTTTTATACCGTTAATTTTAGCTTCTAATTCTAAATGATTCGTAACTATTTTAGTTAACTTTATTTTTATATACTTCTTTTTTACTAATAGTTTTTTTAAACTAGCCATTTAACTGTAATTTTGACAAAAATACATTTTTAATGATTACCGATACACATACACACCTGTATTCAGAACAATTTAATGACGATAGAGAAGAAATGATAAACCGAGCTAAAAAAGCTGGCGTTTCTAGGTTTTTTATTCCTTCAATTGACAGTTCTTACACCCAAAGTATGTTCGAATTAGAAAAAAATTACCCGAATGATGTTTTTTTAATGATGGGTTTGCATCCAACCTCGGTAAAAGAACATTACAAAGAAGAACTCGCTCATGTAAAAAAATGGATTGACCAACGTAATTTTTATGCTATTGGCGAAATTGGTATTGATTTGTACTGGGACAAATTCTTTTTAAAACAACAACAAGAAGCTTTTAAAACGCAAATACAATGGGCAAAAGAAAAAAAATTGCCTATTGTAATTCATTGCCGAGACGCTTTTGATGAAATTTTTGAAATACTTGAAACAGAAAAAAGTAACGATTTATTTGGTATTTTTCATTGTTTTACAGGCTCCTTAGAACAAGCGAAAAAAGCCATTTCTTACAATATGAAATTAGGCATTGGTGGCGTAATAACTTTTAAAAATAGTAGAATAAATACCTTTTTAAACGAAATTGATATCAGTCACATTGTTTTAGAAACCGATTCTCCTTATTTAGCACCAACACCCTACAGAGGCAAACGAAACGAAAGTAGTTACATCACTAATGTTGTTGATAAATTAGTTGATATTTATGGACTTTCTTTTGATGAAATTTCAGAAATTACAACACAAAATTCTAAAGACGTTTTTAATATTTAATAAAATGAAAAATTATATCGTAATTGTAATCTTAATTGTAATCACTAAAAGTATAAATGCTCAAGATTATAGAAAATATTGGTCTGAAGGGAATCTAAATTGGAGTGATTTTAACGCTGAACCAACTAAAAATAGTGCTTCACACTTGGCTTATGTTTTATTATATCAAACAGATAAAAAAGTAATTAATAACGTTACTTATCAGGGGGTGTTTTCTGATGCTTATATGGATAAATCATTATCTTTTATACACAATAATTTAAAAGACGAATCTCACTTAAAATACAATCAAGTAATTTTTAATTTGGTAGAAATTGAAAAAAGAAGATTACAAAAAAGAATTTATACTCTAGACAATATTTATGATATAAACTCACTTTTTAGTGATAGTAAAAATCACTTAGAGCACAAGGTTTTAAACTTTCAACAAGAAAGTAATTATGGCATACAAAAAGAAATTATAGAAGATTGGCTTTCTAAAACAAATTTAGATTTAAAAAGCACTAGTTCTTTTGAACTTCCAGATTTTAAAAGAAGTAACTGGACTTATGGTATGTACGGTGGTTTAGATTTTGGTATGTATGGAAATAAATACAAAGAACTTTTTAACAATACTATTGCTCTAACCTTAGGGTTTGAATTTTCTTATAAAAAAGTGTTTATGAATTTAAATATGAGTTTTACTAATAGTAAATTAAATAATAATTTAATTGATAACTCATTAACAATCCCTAAAGGAGAAAAAAGTACTATCGGGCTTTTTAACAGTGCTTTTGGGTACCCTGTCTATGAAACTGAAAAATTTAGAATAATGCCTTTTGTTGGTTACGGAATTACAATTTTTGGAGAAGTTGGAAGAGATAAAAACAAAGAAGAGACTACAAAAGGAACATCTATATTTGGTTTAAATTTTGATTTTAAAAACAAGAAAAAAGTTAATTTTACTCCATCAATATTCAATTTAAAGGAAGAAGGCAATAGTTATTTTAGGGGTAGAATTTTTATAAGCAACTCTAATTTTAACCCAAACTTAAAAGGTTATATCTTAAATATTGGGATTGCGTATGGATTTGAAGCTAAACTTTTATCAAATAAATAATTTGACTGTTCAAACCACATACTACAAAACACCCATAGGAATTACCGAAATTGTTGGTAATGAAGCTGGAATTACAAAAATCATTTTTTTAGATGATCCTTTTAAAATTCCAAAACAAAACCTAGCACCCACAATTACCTGTTTACAAAATTGCATTACGCAACTAGATGAATATTTTGCAGGAAAAAGAACTCAATTTACCGTAAAATTAAACCCCGAAGGCACGCTTTTTCAAAAAAAAGTGTGGCAAGAACTAGCAACCATACCTTTTGGAAAAACAAAATCGTATTTAGAACAAGCCAAACAGTTAGGCGATGTAAAAGCAATTCGAGCAGTAGCTTCCGCAAATGGAAAAAACCCTATTTCAATACTTATTCCGTGCCATCGTGTCATTGGTTCTAACAGTATTTTAACAGGCTATGCGGGTGGTATTTGGCGAAAAAAATGGCTGTTAAATCACGAAAACCCTACAAAACAACAATCTTTATTTTAAACAATTTTAATTACTTTTGTAGCACTTACATCTAACTTTTGCTAAATGCAAAAATTTATTCCGTTTAAAAACGCACAAATTTATTTTTCCGACGAAGGAAAAGGAAATGCCGTTGTGTTAGTTCATGGGTTTTTAGAAACCCACCGTATGTGGAAAAATATTGCCACTGAACTAACACAAAAAAACCGTGTAATAATGGTTGATTTGCTAGGTCACGGAAAATCTAACTGCATTGGGTATGTACACACAATGGAATTGTATGCCGAATCGGTAGCCGCTGTTTTAAAACATTTACGCATTCGAAAATGCTTTTTAATAGGGCATTCTTTAGGCGGTTACGTTGCCTTGGCTTTTGCTGAACTACATCCGTCAAAAATAAAAGGTTTGTGCTTGTTAAATTCTACTTCTAATCAAGACAGTATTGAACGAAAAAACATTCGCTCTCGTGCTATTAAAATGGCGAAAACCAATTTTGAAAACCTTGTAAAAATGTCGGTTTCAAATTTATTTTATCAAAAAAATGTATCGCTTTTTAAAAATGAAATTGAAGCTATAAAAACCGAAGCCTTACAAACTTCCTTGCAAAGTTATATTGCCGCCCAAGAAGGGATGATGTTACGCCCCAATAGAAACCACGTTTTACAAAACAATACCTTTAAAAAATTATTTATTATTGGCGAAAAAGATCCTGTTTTAGAAGCAGAAACATTAAAAGAAGAAGCTAAAAAAACAGCTACAGAGGCTATTGTTTTGTCTGGCGGGCATATGAGTCATATTGAAAATAAAAACGAAGTAATCACCCTTTTAAAAGAGTTTGTAAAATAAGTTTATCTTTGAAAGAAAACCTTTTTATTTATGAAAACCGACCTTTTTCAATCGCCCGACTACTACAATATAGACGATTTACTAACCCCAGAACATAAATTGGTTAGAGAAGCCTCAAGGCAATGGGTAAAAAAAGAACTTTCGCCCATTATTGAACAATACGCACAACGTGCCGAGTTTCCAAAACAGCTTATTAGCGGACTTGCAGAAATTGGCGCTTTTGGTTCTTAGTATCCCGAAACAGTACGGTGGTGCAGAGTTAGATCAAATTTCATACGGATTGTTAATGCAAGAAATTGAACGGGGTGATTCTGGCATTCGGTCTGTAGCATCGGTACAATCTTCACTAGTGATGTATCCTGTTTTTAAATACGGAAATGAGGAGCAACGCAAAAAATATTTGCCAAAATTAGCCTCTGGAGAATGGATTGGCTGTTTTGGGCTTACCGAACCCAACCACGGTTCAAACCCCAGCGGAATGGAAACTCATTTTAAAGATATGGGTGATTATTACTTATTAAACGGTGCTAAAATGTGGATTACCAACGCACCTTTAGCTAAAATAGCGGTGGTTTGGGCAAAAAATGAAGAAGGCAGAGTACACGGCTTACTTGTAGAACGAGGTATGGAAGGGTTTTCAACACCTGAAACACATAATAAATGGTCTTTACGAGCATCGGCAACAGGCGAGTTGATTTTTAACAATGTAAAAGTGCCTAAAGAAAACTTGCTTCCTAACAAATCGGGCTTGGGTGCTCCGTTAAGTTGTTTGGATGCTGCCAGATATGGTATTGCTTGGGGTGCAATTGGTGCGGCAATGGACTGCTATGATACTGCCTTACGCTATTGTAAAGAACGTACACAATTTGGCAAACCTATTGGGCAATTTCAATTACAACAAAAAAAAATTAGCGGAAATGATTACCGAAATTACCAAAGCACAACTACTTGCTTGGCGTTTAGGTAGTTTACGAAACGAAGATAAAGCTACTTCGGCACAAATTTCTATGGCAAAACGCAATAATGTAGCTATGGCAATACATATTGCACGTGAAGCAAGGCAAATATTAGGCGCAATGGGTATTTCTGGCGAATATGCTATTATGCGCCATATAATGAATTTAGAAAGTGTAATTACCTACGAAGGTACTCACGACATTCATTTACTAATTACAGGCTTAGATGTTACAGGATTGAATGCTTTTAAGTAAATAATAACATGTTTGTTTGCTAGCCTGTAATACATTTAGTTTGAAAAATATATTTTAAAAAGAAAATTCCAACTGAACCCAAACAGGTTTTTTTTGTATTGTATCTAAGTTAGAAAATGACAAACCTAATAACCGAACCGAATTTTGTAATTTTTCTTGATATAACAATTCTTTTACTATTGGAAAAAAATCAGGCTTTTTTTGCATAAAGTAGGCTTGCGTTTTACTACGTGTTTGCTGTGAAAAATCACTATATTTTATTTTTAACGTAATGGTTTTTCCTCTGGTATTGTTTTTTAGCATTCTACGCTCTAATTCTTCAGAAATTTTTTCCAATCGTTCTAGCATAAAAACTTCGGAAGATAAATTTTTATCAAAAGTTGTTTCGGCAGCAACCGATTTTCGTATTCTATTTGGTTTTACTTCGCTTTTATGAATACCACGAACAACGTAATAATAATGCTTGCCCGATTTACCAAAAAGCTGTGTTAATTCTTCTTCCGATTTCTGTTTTAAATCATTCCCTTTAAAAATACCTAAATTGTGCATTTTTGCAGCGGTAACTTTACCAACTCCGTAAAATTTATTTACGGGAAGTTCTTCTAAAAAGGGAATTACTTCTTCAGGATTAATTGTTTTTTGTCCGTTTGGTTTATTAATATCGGAAGCTACTTTTGCAATAAATTTATTAATAGAAATTCCTGCAGATGCTCGCAAACCCAACTCGTTAAAAATTCGCTCACGAATTTCTTTCGCAATTAAACTTGCTGACGGATTTCCTACTTTATTATTGGTAACATCTAAATAGGCTTCGTCCAAAGACAGCGGTTCTACCAAATCGGTATAATCGAAAAAAATGGTTCTAATTTTGGAAGATATTTCTTTATAACGCGAAAACCGTGGTGGTAACAAAAATTAAATTTGGGCACTTCTGCTTTGCCAAAACACCACTCATAGCAGACCGGACTCCAAACTTCCTAGCCTCATAACTTGCCGCAGCAATAACACCTCGTACTTCATTTCCGCCAACAGCGATGGGCTTTCCTCTTAACTCAACATTATCCAATTGCTCAACAGATGCGTAAAAAGCATCCATATCTACATGAATAATTTTTTTAAAAGGAGGCTTTAGTTCCATTAATTCTAAAAATATAAAAACAAGTTGTGTTTAAAAAGATATTGTATATTACAAAAATAAGTAAGTAATTCGTAATCCTAATTTTACTTTATGAAAACAATAGGAAGAGTAGAAAAAATTACTTTTGTAAAGTGGGGAATAGAAAATTTACCCGTAAAAATTGATACTGGTGCTTACACATCATCAATTCATTGTAAACATGTTATAGAAAAAGATGGCGTTTTAACATTTAAATTGCTATGCCCGAAAACGAATGAATACAATAATCAAATTTTACAAACCAAAAAATACGAAATAAAAAAAATTAGAAGCTCTAACGGAAAAACACAAAAACGGTATATTATTAACGCATCAATTTTTTTCTTTGGTAAAAAATATAAAATAAAGTTATCTTTATCGGACAGAGAAAAAATGAATTACCCCGTTTTAATTGGCAGACGCTTTTTGAATAAAAAATTTATAGTAGATGTTTCACAGAAAAACATTGCTCAAACAACTAAAATAAAAAAATGAAAATTGTAATTCTTTCTAGGAACGCTAAACTTTATTCAACTCGTCGGTTAAAAGAAGCTGGTGAAAAAAGAGGTCATGAAGTGCTAATTATAGATCACACAAAATGTGATTTAATTATAGAGAAAAGAAAACCAGCCATTGTTTACAAAAACGAATTAATTACAGGAGTTGATGCCATCATTCCTCGTATTGGTGCTTCGGTAACTTTTTATGGTACGGCAGTGGTTCGTCAATTTGAAATGATGAAAGTTTTTTCGGTGGTAGAATCGCAAGCATTAGTTCGGTCTAGAGACAAGTTAAGCAGTTTACAAGTGCTTTCCAGAGCTAATTTAGGATTACCCAAAACGGTATTTACCAACTACTCTAAAGACACCACGGAAATTATAAAAGAAGTAGGCGGGTGCCCCACTTATAATTAAACTTTTAGAAGGCACACAAGGCTTAGGCGTTGTTTTGGCAGAAACTAAAAAAGCAGCCGAATCGGTTTTAGAAGCGTTTAACGGACTGCAAGCACGTGTAATTGTACAAGAATACATAAAAGAAGCCAAAGGAGCCGATATTCGTGCCTTTGTGGTAGATGGCGTAGTGGTTGGTGCTATGAAACGCCAAGGAGCAGAAGGAGAATTCAGATCCAACCTACACCGTGGCGGTTCTGCAGAAATTATTAGTCTAACAGATGAAGAAGAAAATGCTGCTTTAAAAGCCGTAAAAACAATGCGATTGGGCGTTGCAGGGGGTTGATATGTTGCAATCTAGCAGAGGACCCTTAATTTTAGAAGTAAATTCATCACCTGGTTTAGAAGGAATAGAAAAAGCTACCAATAAAGATATTGCAAAAAGTATTATTCGGTATATTGAAAGAAATGCTTAGAAATAACGCTATTAGTCATATTACTCAAAAAAATGCATCTACCGAAATTATTCAAATCAAATGATTTTGAACTACTTAAAGAAATTGTTCAAGAAAATTCATTTTCCAATTTAGTTATTTTTAAAGATAAAATAATTTCAACCAAAGCAATGATGCTTTTAAATGGCGTTACTAAAGATAATTTTTTTATAGAAACTCACCTTAGTAAAGCAGATCCCGTAGCTAGAAATATAAAGAAAATAAAACAAGAAGTTTTATGTGATTTTACAGGAGCACACGCCTATATATCATCTTCATGGTATGATCATATAAACGTTTCTACTTGGAATTATGAAGCTGTGCAGATATACGGAAATGTAGAAATTATGTCTGATAATGAGTTATACAATCACCTAAAAAAGTTAACCGATAAATACGAACTTCCGCAGCAATGCCCTATGACTGTTGAAAAAAATAGGAAAAGAATTTATTGAAAAAGAAATGAAAGGTGCTCTAGGTATAAAAATTATACCAACAGAAGTGAAAATAAAACAAAAACTATCTCAAAATAGAGACGATGCTAATTTCAGCAAAATAATAGAAAGTTTAGAAAACTCAAATTGCCTTTCTAACAAAATTATGGCGCAAAAAATGAAAAGAAGCCGACCATAATTTTTATTACTTTTTAAATTCTCTTTATTAAAAAATTACATTCTTTGCAACCACGTTTTTACATCAACTGCTGCATTAATAATCGCTTTTAAATCAATAGTGTCCTAAATAAGTATATAATAAATTGAATTAAAAAATACACAAATATTTGTAAATCAATTAGTTATAAATGAATTTCAAAAACGTTTAGGACGCTATTGCTTTCAAATAGTAAACAAAATAATTTAATTGGGTATGTATTAAATTTAAACTACACGTAATATTTACATAACATATTTAAGTACATTGTTTTTTTAGTTTTGGCACACTAAAACCATAAAATTATAAAAACATGAAAAACACTATTTTAAATTTATTATTAGCTACTATCTTTTTTTCGTTTTATTCGTGCGGTGAGGATAATACCAATCCTTCACCTGTAATACCTGAAGAAATGGGCTATAAAACAAAAAACGTTATTTTACTTGTTGTTGATGGACCTAGATTATCTGAAACTTGGGAGCAAGAAGGTAGAGTAAATATTCCAAATAGAGTAGAATTATTAAAAAGCGGCGTATTTATTGGTAATTTCAAAAATAAGGGCACAACAAATACGAATGCAGGACACAACGCATTGTGTAGTGGAGTGTATGAAGGCATACAAAATAATGGGTTAGAACTTCCAGGGTTTCCTTCAGTTATGCAACAATGGTTAAAATTTAGTGGTGCAGAAAAAACAAAAGCATGGGTTATTGCTTCTAAAGATAAATTAGAAGTACTAAATAACTGCAAACAAATAGATTGGAAAGATAAATTTCAACCAAGTACAGATTGTGGTATAGATGGAAATGGTACAGGTTACAGAACAGATTCTATTACAATGGTGAAAGTTAAAAAGGTTATGGAACGAGATACACCGAATATTATGGTTATTAATTTGAAAGATGTTGATAGTTACGGGCATGATAACGATTGGGATGGATATATAAATGCCATTAAAAAAACAGATGAATCAATAAAAGAAATTTGGGAGTATGCACAGTCGCTTCCTGAGTACAAAGATAAAACGACTCTTATTGTATCGAACGACCATGGTAGACATTTAGATGGTGTTAAAAATGGTTTTATAAGTCATGGTGACGATTGTTCAGGATGCAGACGTATTGAATTTTTTGGAATTGGACCCGATTTTAAACAAAACGTAACCATAAATACTGAAAATTACGAACAAATTGACGTGGCGAGTACCATCGCAGAATTATTACAATTTCCTTTAGAATATGCTGAAGGAAAAGTAATAACAGATATTTTTAAATAATCACTAGCACTTTTAAAAAGTATTAAAAAAAGAGGGTTAATTTTAAAATTAACCCTCTTTTTGATTTGTTCCTTTAATCTTATAAAAACTTACATTCTTTGCAACCAATTTTTTACGTCAACCGCTGCATTAATAATTGCTTTTAAATCGGTAATGGCAACACGTTTTTGTTCCATTGTATCTCTGTGCCTAATGGTTACCGATTTGTCACTTAAAGTATCATGGTCTACAGTAATACAAAATGGTGTTCCTGCGGCATCTTGCCTTCTGTAACGTTTTCCTACGGCATCTTTTTCATCGTAAAATACGTTAAAATCCCATTTTAAATCGTCCATAATTTCACGAGCAACTTCTGGTAAACCATCTTTTTTAACTAGTGGTAAAATAGCGGCTTTAAACGGCGCTAAAACGGCTGGTAATTTTAAAACCGTACGTGTTGTTCCGTTTTCTAACTCTTCTTCTTGCAAAGCGTTAGAAAAAACTGCCAAAAACATTCGGTCTAACCCAATGGAAGTTTCTACAACATACGGTACGTAGCTTTGATTTTCTTCATGATCAAAATATTGTAATTTTTTTACCCGAAAATGCTTCGTGTGCTTTTAAATCGAAATCGGTTCGTGAGTGAATTCCTTCTAATTCTTTAAATCCAAACGGAAACTTAAATTCTATATCGGCAGCGGCATCTGCATAATGCGCTAATTTTTCGTGGTTGTGAAAACGATAATTTTCTTCGCCCAAACCTAACGATAAATGCCATTTCATTCTAGTTTCTTTCCATTTTTCGTACCATTCTTTTTGTGTGCCTGGTTTTACGAAAAACTGCATTTCCATTTGTTCAAATTCGCGCATTCTAAAAATAAATTGCCTTGCAACAATTTCATTTCTAAAGGCTTTTCCTGTTTGTGCAATTCCGAACGGAATTTTCATTCGCCCTGTTTTTTGCACATTTAAAAAGTTTACAAAAATACCTTGTGCCGTTTCTGGTCGTAAATACACTTGCATTGCATTTTCGGCAGAAGCCCCTATTTGCGTGCCAAACATTAAATTGAACTGTTTTACATCCGTCCAATTTTTAGAACCCGTTGCTGGGTCGGCAATTTCTAATTCTTCAATTAAGGCTTTTACATCGGCTAAATCTTCCTTTTCTAAAGATTTTGCCATGCGTGATAAAATGGTATTTATTTTTTTCTTGATAATCTAAAACTCTTGGGTTGGTAGTAATAAATTCTTGCTTGTTAAAAGCATCGCCAAAACGTTTGGCAGCTTTTTCAACTTCTTTATCAATTTTGGCTTCAATTTTAGCACAATAATCTTCAATTAAAACATCGGCTCTGTAACGCTTTTTAGAATCTTTATTATCAATTAAAGGGTCGTTAAACGCATCTATATGACCAGAGGCTTTCCAAGTGGTTGGGTGCATTAAAATTGAGGCATCTATACCTACAATATTTTCGTGCATTTGCACCATGGCTTTCCACCAATAATCTCTAATGTTTTTCTTTAGCTCAACTCCGTTTTGAGCATAATCGTACACGGCACTTAATCCGTCATAAATTTCAGAGGATTGAAACACATAACCGTACTCTTTTGCGTGCGAAAGCACTTTTTTAAATTGATCTTCTTGTTCTGCCATAATGGAAGCAAAGATAATTTATTACAGAAGTTTTTCAATAAAAAATGAAAAATAGTTACCAAAACCTAGTATGCTACTTTTTTGTATCTTTCAATTGAAAAAATACAAGAAAGCAATGCAATTTTTTAAAAGACATTTTTTATTTATTTTACCCTAATTTATGTGCTACTTGTGAAAAAAAATTGCTTCAAAACGAAAGCGTTATTTGCATAACCTGTAGGCACGATTTGCCTAAAGTTCACTACACTAATTTTACTGATAATAAAATAACGCAAAGCTTTTACGGAAAAGTAACTATAGAAAAAGCAATGGCTTTTTTATTTTTTAGAAAAAAAGGAAAAACAAAACAATTAATTCATCAATTAAAATACAACGGAAATGAAAAAATAGGCACTTTTATAGGCGAATGGTTTGGGTACAAATTAAAAGAATCAAAACAATTTGAAGATGTTTCTGCCATTATTCCTGTGCCACTTCATGCAAAAAAGCTTAAAAAACGAGGATACAATCAAATTACTACTTTTGGAAAAGCATTAAGTACCATTTTACAAATACCTTACAAACCGAATATTCTAATTAAAATTTCAAACACAAATACACAAACCCATAAAAAACGTTTTGACCGATTTAACAATTCTGCCTCAAAATTTCATTTAACAGATATTACTGCTTTTAAAAACAAACACGTACTACTTATTGACGATGTAATAACCACAGGTGCTACCATAGAGGCTTGTTGCCACGAATTATTAAAAACCGAAAACATAAAAATAAGCCTTGTAACAATGGCATATACCGAAAATTGATACGTTTTTCGTGTATAATTGTATAGATTTGCTACTTTTGAAACAGAAACTACAAAAATAATTTTGTGAAAAAAATAGGTATTGTTTTAACGGGTTTGTGTTGTTTGCTTTTTCTACAAAATTGTGCTAGAAAAGGACGGCCTGATGGTGGTCCAAAAGATGAAAATTCACCAATAATGGTAACTTCAAATCCGCCATACAAAACCATAAATTTTGATAAAAAAGAAATTCGAATTTATTTTGACGAATACATTATTTTAAAAGATTTGCAAAAACAACTGATAATTTCTCCACCAATGAAATATACACCAGAAATTACACCTCAAGGGACACCAAGCAAATACATTCGAATTAAAATTTTAGACACTTTAAAACAAAACACTACCTACACTTTTAATTTTGGAAATGCCATACAAGACAATAACGAGAACAATACGTTAGAAAGCTTTAAATATGTTTTTTCTACAGGAAATTATATAGATTCTTTATCGGTTAAAGGTACGGTTGCTGATGCCTTAAAAGAAAAATTAGAAAAAAATGTTAGTGTATTACTTTATAAAATAGACTCAACGTATAACGATTCTATCATCTATAAACAAAAACCAAATTATGTAACCAATACGTTGGATAGCTTACATTTTCAGCTTACAAATCTTCAAAAAGGAAAGTATTTATTACTTGCTTTAGACCAAGTAAACAAAAATTACATTTTTAATGCCAAGCAAGACAAAATAGGTTTTTACAAAGAAGAAATTGAACTACCAAAAGATAGCGTTATTACAGAAAAAATTGTCCTTTTTAAAGAGAAACAACCCTTTGTTTACCGAAGAGGAAAAGAAGTTGCCAAAGGAAAAATTGAATTTGGTTTTGAAGGCGAAAAAGAAAATATGGAAGTAACTTTGCTATCAAAAACTCCTGAAAATTTTAAATCGTTCGCAGAATTCGATACGGAAAAAGACACCCTAAATTATTGGTTCACTCCTTTTGAGGCAGATTCTTTAAACTTTAAAGTTGCCAACACCAATTTTATCGATACCATTTCTGTAAAACTGAATAAAAAGAAAATAGATTCGCTTGCTATTTCTTCATCAGTAAGTGGAACACTACATTTATTAGACACCGTATTTTTACAAACCAATAACCCCGTAGTAAAAATTGATACCACAAAAATTAATTTAATAAATAAGGACACGGTTAACATACAATATCAATTCAAAAAACAAAACAGTACCAAATTTGCCTTGCTTTTTAACAAAACACCCGAAATGAGTTATCATTTACGTGTTTTACCAAAAGCATTTGCCGATATTTATGAAGTTGAAAACGACACACTAAGCTATACTTTTAACACCAAAGGAAAAGAAGATTACGGAAGCATTTTGTTAAACGTTAAAAAAGAAAACAAAAATGCGGGGTACTTATTGAATTGTTAGACGAAAAAGGCAACATTATTCGCCAAAAACATATTACCACTTCAATAAAAGTACCCTTTGAATTGTTAGAACCAAAAACCTATCGCATTCGTGCCATTATTGATGAAAACAACAATAAAAAGTGGGACACAGGTAACTTTTTAAACAAAACACAACCTGAAAAAATTATTTACCTACCGCAAAAACTACAACTAAGAGCCAATTGGGATATGAATGAAACGTTTGAGATAAAATAAATTACACCAAATCAAACCCAATATCTTTTCTAAAATTCATTTTTTCAAAGCTAATTTTTTCAATGTTTTTGTACGATATTTTTAACGCTTCATCAATAGAATTTCCAAAAGAAGTAACTGCCATTACACGTCCGCCACTGGTAACTACCGAATTATTTTTTAAGGTTGTTCCTGCATGATATACTATGGAGTCTGTAACATTTTTAAAGCCTGTAATTTCCTTGTTTTTTTCATAACTTTCTGGATATCCACCAGAAACCAGCATTACCGTTGTTGCCACTTTATCAGTTACAGAAAACAATTTTTCAACTAAGGTTTGGTTGGCTACTCCGTTAAACAAATCAAACAAATCGGACGTTATTCTTGGTAAAACTACTTCGGTTTCAGGATCGCCCATTCTTACATTATATTCAACTACTGACGGATTTCCGTTATCGTTCATCAAACCAATAAAAATAAAACCTCTGTAATCTATGCCATCTTTTTGCAAGCCCTTTATGGTTGGAGCTACTATTAAATCTTCTACTTTTTTCAAAAAACTCTCTGTAGCAAACGGCACTGGAGATATCGCTCCCATACCACCTGTATTTAAACCTGTATCGCCTTCTCCTATTCGCTTATAATCTTTCGCTGAAGGAAGAATTTTATAATTTTTACCATCCGTTAATACAAAAACCGACAATTCTATTCCCTTTAAAAACTCTTCTATAACTACTGTTTTAGAAGCTTCTCCAAATTTTTTGTTAGAAACCATTTCTTGCAATTCAGCTTTTGCTTCTGTTAATGAATTTAAAATTAACACACCTTTTCCTGCCGCCAGTCCGTCAGCTTTTAACACATACGGTGGTTGTAAAGTTTCTAAAAACCGAAAACCTGCTTCTAAATTTTCTTTTGTAAACGATTGATATTTTGCCGTAGGAATGTTGTGCTTTTTCATAAATTGCTTTGAAAAATCTTTACTTCCTTCTAGCAAAGCACCGTCTTTTTTAGGGCCAATTACAGGAATGTTTTTTAACACGGCATCGGCAAGAAAAAAGTCGTGAATACCCGCCACCAAAGGTGCTTCAGGTCCTACAACTACCATTTTTATTTCGTGCTTTAAAACCACTTCTTTTACCGCATTAAAATCGGTCGGATTTATTTCAATGTTTGTAGCAATGTTGCTTGTACCAGCGTTTCCTGGCGCTACAAAAAGTTTGGTAATTTTTTTTACTTTCAGATAATTTTAAAGCAAATGCGTGTTCTCTTCCTCCAGAACCTAAAATAAGAATATTCATTGTTTTTATACTGTTTTTTAAAGCAAAATATATAATTTGTTTATTATTTTAGCGCATTCCAACCTTGCGCTTTCAGTTCAATTTCTTGATTGGCACGAGTTACCAAATTCAATCCTTGGTTTTCTTCGGTAATATGCCCAATAATTGAAAAATTAGGATTTCCTTTTATTTTTTCAAAATCGGCAATTGGTACGGTAAATAAAAGTTCGTAATCTTCACCACCGCTTAAAGCCACCATAGTAGAATCTATTTCAAATTCTTCACAAGTTGAAATTACTTGCGGATCTAAAGGTAATTTATCTTCATAAATTTTACAACCAACTTTGCTTTGCGAACAAATATGCATTATTTCTGATGATAATCCGTCTGAAATATCAATCATAGCGGTTGGTTTTACGGCTAATTTTTCTAGCAATTCTTTTACATCTTTACGAGCTTCTGGCTTTAATTGACGCTCAATAACGTAAGTATAAGCATCTAAATCAGGCTGATTTTTAGGATTCACTTGAAACACTTGTTTTTCTCTTTCTAAAACTTGTAAGCCTAAATAAGCACCTCCTAAATCGCCAGTAACCACAATTAAATCGGTTGGTTTTGCTCCGTTTCTATACACAATTTCATCTTTTTCAGCTTTACCAATGGCAGTTACAGAAATTAATATTCCTTTGGTAGATGAAGTAGTATCGCCACCAATTAAATCTACTTTATACATATCGCAAGCCAATTTAATTCCCGCGTATAATTCTTCAATTGCTTCTAACGGAAAACGGTTAGAAACGGCAATAGAAACGGTTATTTGCTCGGCTTTTCCGTTCATGGCATATACGTCCGATAAATTTACAATTACCGCTTTATAGCCTAAGTGTTTTAAAGGCATATAACTTAAATCGAAATGTACGCCTTCAATTAACAAATCGGTAGTAATTAAGGTTTGTTTTTGGGAAGCTGAAAGCACCGCTGCATCATCGCCAACGGCCTTTATTGTAGAAGGGTTTTTATGCTTAAAATATTGCGTAATATGGTTAATTAAGCCAAACTCTCCTAGTTCAGATAACGAGGTTTTTTGTGGGTCTTTATTTTCTAACATTTTGCAAAGATACTATGTAATCGTAAAAAACTATAGTTTGATAGGGTTTATTCATTAAAAAACAGCTAAATTCTGTAATTTTGTGAGTATATTTGCATTCAATTTAGAGTTAATCTATTTAAACATGATAAAAGTTTCAGACACAGCAAAAAAGAAAGTTATCGAGTTAATGACTGATGGCGGTTTTGACGCTACAAAAGATTTTGTAAGAGTTGGTGTAAAAAGCGGTGGTTGTTCAGGTTTATCGTACAATTTAACTTTTGATAATCAAAAAGGAGAAAGCGATAAAGTTTTTGAAGAGAATGGCGTAAAAATTATTGTTGATAAAAAAAGCTTTTTATACTTAGTAGGCACCACTTTAGAATATTCGGGCGGTTTTAAACGGAAAAGGTTTTATTTTTAACAATCCAAACGCAAATAGAACTTGTGGTTGTGGAGAGTCTTTTAGTTTATAAAGTTGAAAGTTCAAGGTTTAAAGTTCAAAGTTTAAAATTCTAAGCTATGGCAACTGTTAAAATGTTTGAAGATTTAGAAATTTGGAAACTTTCCAGAATTCTTTGTAACGACATTAATACTGTTGCAAATAACACAGAATTAAAGAAAGATTATAAATTATATAGCCAAATTGATGGTTCTTCAGGTTCAGTAATGGATAATATTGCAGAAGGATTTGAAAGAAATGGAAATAAAGAGTTTATTCAATTTTTATCTATAGCAAAGGCGTCTTGTGGAGAAACAAGATCGCAACTATATAGAGTTTTTGATAGAAATTACATAAACGAAAAAGATTTTAATAAATTAAAAGAACAAGCACTTGTTTTAAGTAAAATGATTGGGAGTTTTATCAGTTATTTGAAAAAAAGCGATTTAAAAGGCAGTAAATACAAAGATTAATTTGCACAACCTTGAACTTTGAACCCTGAACCCTGAACCTTGAATTATGAAATACACGGAAGATAACTTACGAGAAGAATTAAAAACCAAAGAATACGCATACGGTTTTTATACTGATATTGAAAGCGAAACCTTTGCCAAAGGGTTAAGCGAAGAGGTAGTTATTGCCATTTCTAAAAAGAAAAACGAACCCGATTGGATGACCAACTGGCGACTAGAAGCCTTTAAAGTTTGGCAAACAATGGAAGAACCAGAATGGGCAAATGTAAAATATCCAAAACCAAATTTTCAAGAAATAGCCTACTATTCTGCTCCTAAACAGAAGCCAAAATTAAATAGTTTAGACGAAGTTGATCCTGATTTATTGGAAACTTTTAAAAAGTTAGGAATTTCTTTAGATGAACAAAAAAAATTAGCCAATGTTGCGGTTGATATTGTAATGGATTCGGTTTCGGTAGCCACAACGTTTAAAAAAACTTTGGCAGAAAAAGGCATTATTTTTATGCCCATTTCCGAGGCAATTCAAGAATACCCAGAATTGATAAAAAAATATTTAGGAACTGTTGTACCAACTACTGATAATTTTTATGCAGCATTAAATTCGGCAGTTTTTTTCCGATGGAAGTTTTTGTTACATTCCAAAAGGCGTAAAATGCCCAATGGAGTTATCTACATATTTTTAGAATTAACGAAGGCGGAACGGGTCAGTTTGAAAGAACACTTGTGATTGCTGATAAAGGAAGTTATGTTTCGTATTTAGAAGGCTGTACTGCACCGCAACGTGATGAAAATCAATTACACGCTGCTGTGGTAGAATTAATTGCTTTAGACGATGCTGAAATTAAATATTCTACAGTACAAAACTGGTTTCCCGGCGATGCAAACGGAAAAGGAGGCGTTTTTAACTTTGTTACCAAAAGAGGGATTTGCGAAAAACAATGCAAAAATTTCTTGGACCCAGGTAGAAACGGGTTCGGCAGTAACGTGGAAATACCCAAGCTGTATTTTAAAAGGAAATAATTCTGTAGGGGGAGTTTTATTCTATTGCAGTGACTAATAATCATCAACAAGCGGATACTGGTACAAAAATGATTCATTTGGGTAAAAACACCAAATCAACCATTATTTCTAAAGGAATTTCGGCTGGAAAATCACAAAACAGTTATCGCGGATTAGTACAAATACATCCACGAGCAGAAAATGCTCGTAATTTTTCGCAATGCGATTCGTTATTAATGGGGAATGAATGTGGTGCGCACACCTTTCCGTACATTGAGGTGAAAAACAAATCGGCACAAATAGAACACGAAGCAACCACCAGTAAAATTGGTGAAGACCAACTTTTTTATTGTAATCAACGTGGAATTGATACCGAAAAAGCAATTGCTTTAATTGTAAACGGATTTAGTAAAGAAGTTTTGAATAAATTACCAATGGAATTTGCTGTAGAGGCTCAAAAATTATTGGAAATTTCTTTAGAAGGAAGTGTAGGATAAAATTTTCCTGCAAGATTTTTTAACCTTGTAGGTATCTAAAAAAAATCAAATAACATAATACACCTGCAGGTTAAAAAACCTTGCAGGAGAATCATCAGAATAAAAAATAGAAGCATGAAAAAAATAGTTTACTTACTTATTGCAGTTAGTTTACTTGGTTGCAAAAAAACAGAAAAAAAAGACACAACAAAAGTTGAAAAACCAGAAGTTAAATTATACCAATTGGTTGGTGGTTCAATTTTAGTAAATAAATTAGAAGTTTTTTCTCAAGACACCACTTACACAGGGAAAAAACAAACAATTTACGGATCCGTATTATGTAATTTCGCATCCTAAAGGAAATTTAATTTGGGATACCGGATTGCCAGAACAACTAATACAACCCGAACCTTTTACAGAGCCTACAGGTACGTTTACACTAAAAAGAAAAGATTCTTTACAAAATCAACTAAAAAGTATTGGTTTTTCGATTGATGATTTTACATACATTGCCTTATCACACATACATTTTGACCATTCTGGAACGGCAAATTACTTTAAAAATGCTACTTGGTTGGTGCAAGAAAACGAATACGATTTTGTTACTAGTGAAGCCGTAAAAAGAAAAGAGCCAGAGATTTATAATGCTATAAGTGAATTAACAAAGATTAAAAAATTGAATGGCGATTTTGATGTTTTTGAAGACGGAACCGTAGTTATAAAATATTTACCGGGGCACACCATTGGTCATCAAGCGTTGTATGTTGAAGTTACAGGTGTAGAAAAACCAATTTTATTAACGGGAGATTTGTATCATTTCGAAGAAAACAGAACACACAAAAGAGTGCCATCGTTTAATTACGATGCACAGAAAACCACAGAAAGCATGGAGGTTTTTGAAAATTTTGTGAAAGAAAAAAATGCCGAAGTTATTATTCAGCACGCTCCTGAATATTTTGAAAAGTTAGAAACTATATTAAAAAAATAAACGCAAAAAGCGATGTTTAAAAATAGAAAACTTACAAGCAAGTATCAACGATAAATCAATTTTAAAAAGGATTGAATTTAGAAGTAAAAGCAGGCGAAGTTCATGCCATTATGGGACCAAACGGCGCAGGAAAAAGCACTTTGGCAAACATTATTGCTGGTAAAGAAGAATATGAAGTTACTGGCGGAACCATTGAATTAAACAACGAAGATATTAGCGAGTTATCCGCAGAGGAAAGAGCGCATAACGGTGTGTTTTTATCGTTTCAATATCCTGTAGAAATTCCAGGGGTTTCAGTAACCAATTTTATAAAAACCGCTATTAATGAAACCAGAAAAGCAAAAGGTTTGGAAGAAATGCCTGCCAAAGAAATGCTTCAAAAAATACGTGAAAAATCAGAATTATTAGAAATAGACCGTAAGTTTTTTATCGCGTTCTTTAAACGAAGGATTTTCTGGAGGAGAAAAGAAGCGTAACGAAATTTTTCAAATGGCAATGTTAGAGCCAAAATTGGCTATTTTAGATGAAACCGATTCTGGTTTAGATATTGATGCCTTGCGTATTGTAGCAAATGGTGTAAATAAACTAAAATCGAAAGACAATGCAGTCATTGTAATTACGCATTATCAACGTTTGTTAGACTATATTGTTCCTGATTTTGTACACGTTTTACACGATGGAAAAATCGTAAAATCGGGCGATGCTTCTTTAGCTTTAGAACTAGAAGCAAAAGGATACGATTGGATTAAACAAGAACTTGTTTAAAAGTCAAAAAAGAATATGGATTTAAAAGATAAATTATTATCCTCATACGTGGCTTTTGAAAACGGATTAAATGTTAATACCGATATTCATGCCATTAGAACGGAGGCACTAAAAAGCTTTGAGCAATTAGGCTTTCCTTCAAAAAAGTTAGAAGATTGGAAATACACCTCTTTAAATACAATTTTAAAGGAAGATTACTCGCTATTTACCAACCAAGAAACTGCTGTTGAGTTTGCCGATGTAAAAAAGTATTTTATTCACGATATAGACACCTTTAAAATTGTTTTTGTAAACGGAAAATACAGCTCGTTTTTATCGGATACTACGCACGATAATATGGATATTTGTTTGCTTTCTGCAGCATTAACAAAGCCAAAGTACAAAGCTGTAATAGAAAATTATTTTAATAAAATTGCAAAGCAAGACAATTTAACATCACTAAATACCGCCTTTGCAAATGAAGGTGCTTATATTTACATTCCTAGAAATGTTGAGGTTGAAAAACCAATTCAAATTATAAATTTCACTACAAAATCAGATTCTGCTAGTTTATTTCAACCTCGTAATTTAATTGTTGCTGAGCAAAATGCACACGTACAGATTATTGAGCGTCATCAAAGTTTAACAAGTAATGCGGTATTAACAAATTCGGTAACCGAAATTTTTGTTGATAAAAATGCGACTGTAGATTATTACAAAATTCAGAACGATAGTGAAACCGCTTCACTAGTAGATAACACATTTATTGAACAACAATCAAATAGTGTTGCTTCGGTACATACGTTTTCGTTTGGTGGAAATATTACCAGAAACAATCTTAATTTTTACCAAAAGGGCGAGCATATTGATTCTATTTTAAAAGGAATTACCATTATTGAAGAAAAACAACATGTAGATCATCATACTCTAGTGCATCATATTGAACCAAACTGCGAATCGCATCAAGATTACAAAGGCATTTTTAACGATCGTTCTACCGGAGTTTTTAATGGAAAGGTAATTGTTGAAAAAGAAGCACAAAAAACCAATGCATACCAACAAAACAACAATATTTTGGTAAGCGACAAAGCCACTATTAATGCAAAACCGCAATTAGAAATTTTTGCGGATGATGTAAAATGTTCGCACGGATGTACTATTGGTCAGCTAGATGAAAATGCACTATTTTATATGCAACAACGCGGTATTCCTAAAAAAGAAGCGAAAGCTTTACTAATGTATGCTTTTGCAAATACTGTTTTAGAAAGCGTAAAAATACCCGAAGTAAAACAACGTATTAATAAATTAATTGCCAATAAATTAATTGTAAATATTGGTTTTGATTTGTAAGTAAATAACATTTTTATAAAAATAAAACCACGCAATTTGCGTGGTTTTATTTTTATTAGTTCTTCTTGTTTATTTATCATGTTTTTTGGTAATTCTTGCAATTTTCTTTAAAAATAGTGAAATCACAACGTTAAACAACAAAAATTTATCTTTTTAAAGTCAAACTTATAAGCACTCACAACATTAGTAAGTGTTTTCTACTCAATTTGTTCATATTTGCTTTTGTAATTACCGTTTTAGATAGCGTAAAAATACTAGAAGCAAAACAACGTGTTAACAAATTAATAATCAATAAATTAAGTATAAATATTGGTCTTAATTTCTAAACAAAAATACTACCTTTATGAATATTAATATCTTAACTTTATACCTCCATGAAAAATTTCAAACACTTTAAGATTACCTCAGTACTTTTTATTACAGCCTTAACTTTGTCTTGTAATAACGATGGTATTAACAACAATAGTAACGATGATGCTATTAACAACAGTACTTCTCCTTTAATTGGAGAGTGGCAAAGAAACGATACTGACAACTTACATCAATACAAATTAACTTTTGATGCTGATAATACTGGCATAATAACCGACCGTGAAGAATATGTTGATGCAAATATTACAGGCTTATCTACCTCAAGTGCTGTAACTTTTAATTGGTTAGTACAAAAAAACAACCTAATTATTGATGGTATTGACGGAGAAATTAACACGCCTTTCCAAATAAATGATGGGCAACTCTTCTTAAGTAATTTAACCAATTTAGGTTTTAAAAAGATTAATTAATCGAAAAAGTATTTCCTTTTTAAATCGTACTTTCACTACTTTTGTTGTGAAAAAGTAAAAGTATATTGATTCTGTTTTAAAACAGAATTATCTTTATACTACTTTTTTAGCACATCAAAATTAAACAGAATTATAAATTCGATAAAAATAAAAGGAACTTTTTATGTCATACGTTTTGCATTATACTTTGAACAGAAATAATTTAACTATATTATTCTAGTTCAATGAACCATAATTTAAAAAAAATTATACAAAACAGCTTTTTGGGCAAGTGTTTTAGGAATATTTGCTTTTATTTTCGACTTTGGCTTTTCAAAAACCACTTTAGTTCATCAAATTATTGATGGTTTTTATTTTATAATTATCACTTTAGGTCTTATAGCAACCTTTGCAAGATATTTTGAAAATCCTTCTTTATTTAAAAGAAAAGTTGCTGTTTTTGATGTTCTTTCTGTAGTATATACACTTTACATATTTTATATGTATTTGTTTGTTGGAGAAGCATTTAAAGCCGATTTAATTTTAGAAAATCCTATTTGGATTGTTTTAGGAGTTATTTTATCTTTTATTAGAGAGTTTTCAGAACAAAAAATAAACTTAAACAGAGCCTATTTTAATCCGGCTCAAATATTTATTTTGAGCTTTTTAGCTATTATTTTTATTGGTTCGTTATTACTAATGCTACCAAAAGCAACTTACAACGGTATTTCGTTTATAAATGCGTTATTTACTTCAACAAGTGCTGTTTGTGTAACAGGGTTAGCCGTGGTAGATACAGGAACTTATTTTACACGTTTTGGGCAATCTATCATTTTATTTTTAATACAAATTGGTGGTTTGGGTATCTTAACATTTGCTAGTTATTTCAGTTATTTTTTTAAAGGCAGTGGCAGTACTTACGAAAATCAATTAACGTTAAGCGAAATAACAAACTCTAAAAAAATTAGCGATGTTTTTAATACTCTAAAAAACATTATTGTTATTACTGCGGTTGTTGAATTAACTGCCACAATACTCATCTTTTTTTCGTTAGACGAATTACTAATTAACAGTTTTTCAGACAAAGCTTTCTTCGCTTTATTTCATGCTATTTCAGCATTTTGCAACGCTGGTTTTTTCAACATTAAGCAATAGTATTTACGAATCGGGTTTTCGGTTTAATTATAGCCTTCAGCTTGTTATTATTGCTACATTCGTGCTCGGTGGTTTAGGCTTTCCTATTGTGGTAAACCTCGTAAAGGTTATTAAACGTAAAGTTATTAATCTTTTTCGTTTTAATTCAAAAAGAAAAACTCATAAACCTTGGGTGCTAAATATGAATAGTAGAATAACGCTTTTTACAACTTTATCGCTTACAATAATAGGCTTTATATTGTTTTTTCTATTGGAATATAACAACACCCTTGCCGAACATACTTTATATGGAAAAATAGTTAATGCGCTATTTGGTGCCACAACACCTCGAACAGCTGGTTTTAACTCGGTAGATATGACAGCCTTGGCATTTCCTACTATAATGATAACCTTTTTGTTAATGTGGGTTGGTGCATCTCCAGCCTCAACAGGTGGTGGAATAAAAACCAGTACCTTTGCCATAGCCACACTAAATATTTTAAGTTTAGCGAAAGGAAAGCAACGAATTGAAATTTTTAGAAGAGAAATTTCCGATATTTCTATAAAAAGAGCCTTTGCAACGATTTCCTTATCGTTAATTATAATTGGTTTAGGCATTGTACTCATTACTATTTTTGACCCCGAAAAAGAGTTACTAAACATTGCTTTTGAAAGCTTTTCAGCCTACAGTACTGTTGGTTTAAGCTTAGGAATTACTAGTAGTTTAAGTTCCGCTAGTAAACTTATTGTAATTGTAATTATGTTTATTGGTAGGGTTAGTATGCTATCAATTATTGTAGCTCTTTTCAAAAAAATAAAACAAAAAAATTATCGCTATCCTAGCGAAGAAATTATTATAAACTAAAAGGAAAAAATGAAATATATTATTGTAGGCCTAGGAAGTTTTGGAGCATCGCTAGCTGAAAAATTAACTTTGCAAGGAAACGAGGTAATAGGTATTGATAGTAGAATGGATAAGGTTGATTTGCTAAAAGAAAAAATATCGCACACCATTTGTATGGATGCCACAGACGAAATTACCGTTTCTGGCTTGCCTCTTAAAGAAACAAACGTTGTTATTATTGCCATAGGGGAAGACCAAGGTGCTAACGTAATGGTAACGGCACTATTTAAAAACTTTCAAGTAAACCGCTTAATTAGCAGGGCCATTAACCCTTTACACGAAAAAGTACTAACCGCTATTGGTGTAGATGAAATTGTACACCCTGAAGAAGAAACCGCAGAACGTTGGGCTAAAAAAATTGTGTTTAACAAACGTTGTAGATTCTTTTGAATTAAGTGACGATTTTAGTATTATTGAAATAGAAACACCCGAAAAATTTATTGGAAAAACAATAAAAGAAATCGATTTAGTATCAAAATACAATCTTTTAGCCTTAACAACTATTAAAAAAAACAGAAATTAAAAGTGTTGTTGGAAAAAACCAGAAATGAAAACAAAGTACAAGGTGTAGCTTCGCCAGATACCGTTTTAAATGCAAATGATATTTTAGTTGTTTATGGTGCCAACAACGACTTACGAAAATTTATAAACCAATAACAATTAAAAATTAACTACCCTAAATTTTAAAACTATGAAAACTTTAAAGTTAATTTTATCGTTCTTTATAATAATTTCTTTCTTTTCTTGTAATAAAGAAAACAATAATGCTATTTTAAACGGCAATAAAACCGATGAAAATAACTCTTTAATTGGCGAGTGGCAAAGAAGTGATGCAACAGATATGATTGAGTACAAATTAACTTTTGAATCTGATAATACAGGAGTAGAATTTTACCGTGAAGGAAATATAGGAAGTAGTACAACAACTCAAAATAATTCAAGCGCCATTTCAAGTGCAGTAGCATTTAATTGGTCTATAAAAAATAAAACATTAATTATTAACGGTATTGGAAACGATGCTATAAACACTCCTTTTGAAATAAATTCTGAAGGGCATCTTTTTTTAAAAAACTTAACCAGTTTGTACTTTAAAAAGATTAATTAACAAAATAGTGCTTTAATTTTATCTACAATGGTTTGGGCAAGTTTTTGTTTGCTTTCCATAGTCCAACCTGCAATATGAGGCGTTAGAATTACGTTTTTAGCGTTTATTAAATAGTTGAATGCCTTAGGTATAGTATTACTTAAAAAAAGGTTCTCAAAAGAGGTTTTTTCGTATTCTAAAACATCTAATCCAGCACCTAAAATTTTACCCGATTGTAGTGCCAAAACCAAATCGTTTGTAACCACAGCAGACCCTCTGGCAGTATTAAGCAACCAAAAGTTTTTTTTAAAATTATTAATAAAGGTAGTGTTAATCATTTTTTGTGTTTTCTCGGTTTGTGGTGTGTGTAAACTTAAAACATCGGTTTTTTCAAATAATTCTTGTAACGATATTTGTTTTGCATTGTTATCGCCAACATTATTTTTAATATCAAAACACAAAACCTCTACATCAAAACCTTGAAGCTTTTTAGCAAAGGCTTTTCCCATATTTCCATAGCCAATTAAACCTACGGTTTTTCCGTCAAGTTCAATTCCACGGTTTTCTTCACGCAACCATTGTCCGTTTCTAACTTCGGTATCAGCTTTATTTAATTTGTTAAAAAGCGATAAAAGCATTGCCAAAGAATGTTCGCCAACAGCATTTCTATTGCCTTCTGGTGCAGCAATTAATTGGATGTTTTTTGATGCTGCATACTCGCAATCAATATTTTCTAAACCTGCACCAACTCTACCAATAAATTTTAAATTAGTGGCTTTATCAAGAAAAGGTTTATCAATAGAAAATCGACTTCGGATAATAATTCCTTCATAAAGATGAATTTTTTCTTCTATTTCTTCTTTTGAAGATGTATAATCCTCATCGTTTTTTAAAGCCTAAATCGGCTAACTGATTAATTAATAGTGGGTGATTACTATCAAGATGAAGAATATTCATTTAATACTGTTCTTTCTCGCTTGGGAAATCTTTGCTTTTTACATCGGTAATATATTGCTGAAAAGCACCTGTCATTTCAGTATATAAATCTAAATATCGTCTTAAAAAACGTGGGCTAAATTCGTGCGTCATCCCAATCATATCGTGTGTAACCAACACTTGCCCATCAACACCTCCACCAGCACCAATACCAATTACAGGAATGGTTAAGGCTTCGGCAACTTTTTGTGCTAATTTTGCGGGTACTTTTTCTAAAACAATAGCAAAACAGCCTATTTTTTCAAGCATTAAGGCATCTTCCATTAATTTTTCGGCTTCGGCTTCTTCTTTAGCTCTTACAGTATACGTTCCAAAATTTGTAAATAGATTGAGGCGTTAATCCTAAATGCCCCATTACTGGAATGCCAGCATTTAATATTTTTTTTATAGATTCTTTTATTTCTTTTACCGCCTTCTAATTTTATGGAATGCGCACCGCTTTCTTTCATAATTCTAATAGCAGAACGTAGGGCTTCTTTGGGGTCGGACTGATAGCTTCCAAAAGGCAAATCT
>JASJYW010000027.1:57396624-57423577 GCA_030386875.1 Morinoia aosen
CAAGGTTCTTGTCTAACATTTGGCACATCAGAAGTAATAATATTCTCTCCGCTATTTTCTGAAACGCTTTGGTATAAAGCAGACAAACCGCTTTCGGATAATTCTGTCACTCCAAAATGTCTTAAATAATATACGCCAAGATGTGCTCCAAAAGTTCTTGACTGATTAAAAAAGTAATTAATCCGAACTTGTGCTTTATAAGAAAACACATTTTTATCATGATACCCAGCATGAAAATTTAGCGGGATACCATTACCTACATCTACAAGTAATGTTCTTCCGCCTTTAATAGAAGAAATACCAAACCTTGTATTAAGTTCTGTTGTAAGTTTACCGTTTTTACTTCTAAGCTGAAAATTAGGTCCTAAACCCAAAAAAGTACGTGTTATACCTGCTTCCGTTAAATTAAAATTAGTAATTGAATTTCCAGAATAATCAAAAAGATTAGTGGTTGGGGTAAATGCTTTTTGGTTTGTTTTTGATGTAGTCAAAATCAATACCAATACCAATTCGGTTCCAATAATAATCGGCAGAAATACCCAAATCTACACCACCCTTGTAATCTATATAAGGTGTATTATTATTGTAGGTTGGAAAATCGTAGCCTATTCTTGGGCTTAGTTGAAAATAGTTTCTTTTTAAAAGAATCGTTTTGTGCTTTCGTTGTATTGTTAAATCCTATGAAGATAAATACCAATACCATTTTTAAGATTGTTTTCATAATTTTTTTAATAGTTAATATTAAGTGGTTTTATGAAACAAATATGAAAATACCTGTAAGTTTAAAATAGATGCGGATTATTAACTGTTTTTTTCAATCGAAGATCGGTTATTTTCAGTCTATAAAACAAAAAAGCCAATACTAAAATGTATTGGCTTTTTGTTTTTAATGTGGGTATTAGTTTATCCTCCAAAGTCATCAAAACGGATGTTTTCATCTGGGATACCAAAGTCTTCTCCATTTTTTGAACGGCTTTATTCATTAGTGGTGGTCCACAGAAATACAATTCAATATCTTCAGGAGCATCGTGTTTGCTCAAATAGTTGTCAATTACACAATTGTGTACAAAACCAACAAATCCGTCTCCTTCATCATCCATACTGTTTTTTACTTTCCAGTTATCTTCTGGTAAAGGCTCTGATAAAGCTATGTGGAATTTAAAGTTAGGGAAATCTTTTTCTAATTGATAAAAATGATCTAAATAAAATAATTCTCTTTTAGAACGACCACCGTACCAGTACGATACTTTTCTGCCTGTTTTTACTGTTTTAAATAAGTGATATAAATGCGAACGCATTGGTGCCATACCTGCACCACCACCAACATATAACATTTCTGCGTTTGATTCATTAATGAAGAACTCTCCGTAAGGTCCCGAAATAGTTACTTTATCGCCCACTTTTCTAGAAAAAACATACGATGATGCAATTCCTGGGTTTACATCCATCCAACCGCCTTTTGCTCTATCAAACGGAGGCGTTGCAATACGCACATTTAGCATAATTTCTCTACCTTCTGCAGGGTAAGAAGCCATTGAGTAGGCTCTTTCTACCGTTTCAGGGTTTTTCATTACCAAAGGCCAAAGTTTAAATTTGTCCCATTCTTCTTGAAATTTGTTTGGCGTATCGTGTTCTTGTGGATGCGCTGTAATATCCATATCCTCAAACTTTACTTCACAAGGAGGAATTTCAATTTGAATATATCCACCTGCTTTGTAATTCATGTCTTCAGGAATTTCTACCACAAATTCTTTAATAAAAGAGGCAACATTGTAATTTCTTACCACGGTTGCTTCCCATTTTTTAATTCCAAAAATTTCTTCTGGAATAGAAATATCCATGTCTTGTTTCACTTTTACCTGACAAGCCAAACGCACGCCGTGTAATAATTCTTTTCTAGTAAAGTGTGGTGTTTCGGTAGGTAAAGCTTCCCCACCACCAGAATTTACATGGCATTCACATTGAATACAAGAACCACCACCACCACAAGCCGATGGTAAAAATATTTTTTCGTTTCCTAAGGTAGAAAGTAGTGTTCCTCCTGAAGCAACTTCAATGGTTTTTTCTCCATTAATCGTAATTTTTACAGGACCTGAAGGGGCTAACTTTTGTTTAACAAATAATAAAAGTGCTACCAAAAGTAACATAATTATTAAAAATGCTATTACGGTTATAGCAACTGTACCTGCGGTATTTGTTTGTAAAAACATCATTTTATTCTGTAATTTCTTTAGTATTTACTTCGGCTACTTTTTTGGTAGTTTCCTCTTTTTTTGGCTCGGGCTTTTTAATTTCGGCTTGTGTAGGAGCTTCTTTTTTAGCATCGTCTCCACCCGTTAACATTCCTCCAAAACTCATAAAACCAATAGCCATTAATCCTGTAATTATAAAAGTTATTCCTAAACCTCGTAATGCTGGTGGTACGTTAGAATATCTTATTTTTTCACGAATGGCAGCAATTGCCAAAATAGCTAAAAACCAACCAATACCAGAACCTACACCGTACGTAAGCGCTAATCCTAAAGTAGGGATTTCACGCGATTGCATAAATAACGATCCTCCTAAAATAGCACAGTTTACAGCAATAAGCGGTAAGAAAATACCTAATGAGTTGTATAATGCTGGAGCAAATTTTTCAACAATTATTTCAACCAATTGTACCATAGTAGCAATCGTTGCAATAAACATAATGAACGATAAAAAGCTTAAATCGTAATCTGCATACTCTTCTCCTAACCATTTTAAAGCCCCTGGTTGTAATAAATATTGGTCTAACAACCAGTTAACAGGTACAGTAACAGCTAATACAAAAATTACCGCAGCACCTAAACCCACGGCAGTTGATACTTTTTTAGATACAGCAAGGTACGAACACATTCCTAAGAATACAGAGAATACCATGTTGTCTATAAATATTGATTTGAAAAATAATTCTATATGTTCCATTTTTCTATATTTTTTTAATGAAGGCTAAAAACCTAATCTTCAATTAATGCTTTGTTTTTTGTACGTTGTACCCAAATAATAATTCCCAATACAATTAATGCCATTGGCGGCATAATCATAAAACCATTGTTTTCGTAGCCAAAAGCATATAAGCCTGTTTTTTCAATTGGATCTCCTAATACTTTAAAGCCTAATAAAGTACCAGAACCTAAAAGTTCACGGAAAAAGGCTACAATAATTAAAAATTATACCATACCCTAAAGCATTTCCTACTCCGTCTAAGAACGATTTCCAAGGACCATTCCCTAAAGCAAAGGCTTCAAAACGTCCCATAATAATACAGTTGGTAATAATTAATCCAATAAATACGGATAAGGTTTTACTTAAATCATAAGCAAATGCCTTCAATACTTGGTCTACAATAATTACTAACGCTGCAACTACAATAAGTTGTACAATAATTCTAATTTTTGATGGAATAATGTTGCGCATTAAAGAAATTACGACATTTCCCATGCCTAATACAAATACTACTGAAAGAGACATTACAATAGATGCCTTTAATTCCGCTGTAATTGCTAATGCCGAACAAATACCTAATACTTGAATAGTAATAGGGTTGTTATCTAATAATGGATCAGTAATTAATGCTGCGTCTTTTTTTGATAAAAGTCCCATAATTATTTTAATGTTTTAAAGTAAGGTAGGTATAATGCTAATTCTGATTTAATCATTGCAGACACGCCATCTCCCGTAATGGTTGCTCCTGCAATAGCATCTACCTCGTTATCATTTTTGTCTTCGTTTTTAGGATCGTTATTTCCTTTAGCTACGGTAATTCCTTTAAAATTTTCGTTGTTTATTAGGTTTTCACCAATAAAGTCGTCCATAAAAAAACGCTGTTTAATGTTAGCTCCTAAACCTGCTGTTTCTCCTTTATGGTCGAAGAAAACTCCTTGTACTACCATGTTTTTGTCCATAGCAACATATCCCCAAATGGCATCCCAAAGTCCTTTTCCTCTAATGGGTGCTATGTAAAAAGTTTTTCCATCTTTTTCACCCACAAATAAAGGTAGTTTTCTTGTTTTACCTTCTTTAGCAGCCGTTTGTTGCTTTTTAACATCAATTAAATAAGCATCCTTATCTTCGGTAATTTTATCTCCTTCAATTACCAACTGCTTTTTAATATATTGTGTAAAAACGTCTGTTACCTTATCTTTTGAAATAAATTCAATGCTTGTTTCATCATTTTCATTAACACCCATAGCATACAAAATGTTTTGTTGCTTTTCAATCCGTTTATTCGCATCAATTTTTGTACTAAGTGAAGAAGCTGTAAACGCCAATAATGCGCCCACTACCAACACCATTCCTGTGGCAAATAATACGGTGTATAAATTACTATCTGTTTTTTGAGACATAATTATGCAGTTTTAGCTTTTAAACGTTTTAATCTTCTTTTTACATTTCCTTGCACTACGTAATGGTCTATAGTTGGTGCAAAAACATTCATTAATAATATTGCCAACATTACGCCTTCTGGGTAGGCAGGGTTGAATACACGAATCATTATTGAAATGAAACCAATGAAAAACCCGTAAATCCATTTTCCTTTGTTGGTTTGTGCTGCTGTTACTGGGTCGGTTGCCATGTAAACGGCACCAAATGCAAATCCTCCAATTAGTAAATGTTTCCAGAAATCTAAACTCATTAAACCGTAAAATTTGCTTGTTTCGCCAATCCAACCAAGAGCTACTACTTGATTAAAAATGAATCCCATAACCAACGCTCCAATTACTGAAGCTAACATAATACGCCAGCTTCCTATTTTTGTAAATATTAAAAATAATCCTCCTAATAGTATTAATAATGTTGAAGTTTCACCAACCGAGCCTGGAATAAATCCAAAGAACATATCGGAAACTGAATAATGTAATGGTTGTGATTGTGCCAAGCTTCCTAAAATAGTTTCTCCTGAAATGGCATCTGGAATACCATTTGAGCCTAACATTTTTAAACGAGGATCTGCTCCGTGAACCCAAACTTTATCTCCACTCATCCAAGTTGGATATGCAAAGAATAAAAAGGCTCTTATAGTTAATGCTGGGTTTAAGATGTTCATTCCTGTACCACCAAAAACTTCTTTTCCAATTACAACTCCAAATATAACTGCAACGGCTAACATCCAAAGAGGAATATCAACAGGAACAATTAATGGCACTAACATTCCTGTTACTAAGTAGCCTTCTTCAACTTCGTGTCCTTTAATTACTGCGAAAATGAATTCGATTAATAAACCAACACCGTAAGAAACCAGTACTAAAGGTAAAATTTTAGCGGCTCCAATAAATAAGTTGTTTAAGTTCCAAAAATCTCCACTAAAAAAGGACATTCCTGAAGTAAAGTCTCCGTTTACTGCTACGTTGTGCTGAAAACCAGCGTTAAACATACCAAAAATTAAACACGGCACTAACGCCATAATTACAATATTCATGGTACGTTTTAAATCGTCCGCAGCTTTGATATGAGTACCACCGTGAGTAGTATCATTTGGTAAATATAAAAAGGTATGGATTGCGTTAAACGCAGGAGCCATTTTGGTACCTTTATATTTTTCTTTTAAATTATGTAAATTTTGTTTTAAGCCCATAATCTTATCCTAGTTCTTCTTTCATTAAATCTAAACCTTCACGAATAATTTTTTGATGTGGTTGTTTAGATACACAAATAAATTCTGTTAAAGCAAAGTCTTCCGGAGCAATTTCGTAAGCTCCTAAGGTTTCCATTTCATCTAAATCTTTATACATACACGCTTTTAATAATTGCATTGGGTAAATGTCTAAAGGAAAAACTTCTTCATAAGAACCCGTAACTACAAAAGCTCTGTGTTCACCGTTTGTATTGGTATTTAAGTCGTATTCCTTTTTAGGGTTTAACCAAGAAAAGGTAAGTGCTCTTGAGGTAGATATTTTATTGAAAACGGGTTTGTTCCAACCAAAAAACTCATAATCATCTCCTTCAGGAATTGCTGTTATTTGGTTATCGTAATATCCTAAACTGCTTTCTAAAGAAACTTTAGTTCCTGAAAGTACGTTTCCGCTAATAACTCTAGTGTTGTCTTCCTGTAAATTATTGGCAACTAAATCAGCAATCGAAGCTCCTGCAATTGCATTTACATATTGTGGTTTACTAAATTTAGAACCTGATAAAGCTACAGTACGTGTTGCGTTAAATTTACCGGTTAATAAAAGTTCTCCAATAATAACCAAGTCTTGCGGAGTAATAACCCAAACCACTTCACCTTTATTAATAGGATCTATCTGTGCAATTTGCGTGCTTACATTCCCTACAGGGTGTGGTCCAAAAACTTTATGAAGTTCAATGTCTTGAATGTTTTTAAAAGGCGATAGTGCTGAACTTCCATCTATGGAAACATGAACTTTACCACTTGTTAATTTACTTACAGCATAAATTGCGGCTTGTAATTCTTTTTCTTTCCCTTTTAAAGTATAGTCGTAATCTGGTGCTAACGGAGCACTTGCATACGCAGAGATAAAGATTGCCTTAGGTGTATCGTTTGGTTTTGCAATAACATCATAAGGACGTTGTTTTACAAATGGCCAACAACCTGAAGCTAGTAAATGCTCTTTTACTTTTTCTGCACTCATGGTATCGGCTTGTTGTGTTTCAAAAACTTTATGTTCTTGCGTAGTATTAGCAAGAATTTTAATTTCTAAAACTTTTCTTCTTTCTCCACGAGTTATTTCCGATACTTTACCACTTACAGGGCTTGGAAATAAAATACGCTGGTCATCTTTACTGTAAAAAAGAGGTTCTCCTGCTTTTACTTCGGTACCTTCTTTGGCTAAAATTTTAGGAATTATTCCATGAAAATTGCTTGGCTTTATAACATATTGTTTGCTAATAGAGGCATCAGTTGTTATTAACTGTGCTTGCCCAACTAGCTTAATGTTTAAGCCTTTTTTAATACGGATGTCTTTTGACATGGTAAGTTATAGCTTTAATTATCTTTAAAAAAACATGCAAATTTAAAAATTTTGTAAATCACAGCAGAGTAAAATAGTTTTAATCTTTCTGTTTTTGTATTATTTATAGTCGTTCTAAATAAATTCAACATTCCTATTTTATAATGGTAATAAAATGGCTTTATTTTTGTTATTATTGTGTAATGATAAAACAAGAACACTTTTTTACATTCATTTTACTATTTTGTAGCCTTTTTATAAATGCTCAAAGTGAAAATTTTAGCTATATAAAATCGGTAGAATTAAAACCTGTTGGTAGTGAATCTTTTGCTCCGTTTGTGCCTTTAGGAACGGCTTTACAATTGTCTTTTGACGATTTAGAAGGCGATGGAAAAGAATATCAGTACAAAATAGAACACATGACTTTTGATTGGCAACCAAGTAGCAGTTTGGTTTCTAACCAATATATTAATGGTTTTGAGCAAAATACGATTCAAACCTATAACAATTCGTTTAATACACTGCAATCGTACACAAATTATGTGGTGCAAATACCCAATAGAAATATTTCAATTACCAAAAGTGGAAATTACCTTCTTTCTGTTATAAATGAAAATGATGAAGTTGTGTTTACTCGGCGTTTTGTGTTGTATGAAAACCTTACAACCGTTGGTGTTTCCGTACAAAGAAGTAGCAATGCAAAAACGGCAAACGAACAACAAACTGTACAATTTTTAATTAATCATAAAGGAATAAACTTTAATAATCCACAACAAGAAATTAAAGTAGCCTTACTACAAAATAACGATTGGAAAACAGCTATTTTTAATTTAAAACCGCAGTTTTTTAAGCCAAATCAATTGGTTTATAATTATGTGAATTTAACAAACTTTTGGGGAGGAAATGAGTTTTTAAATTTTGACAATAAAAATATACGAAACACCAATGTAAACATTGCAAAGGTAGAAAGAGATGAAATTTACCACAATTATTTATACACAAACGAACCCAGAGCTGGTAGAATTTACACCTATAGCCCAGATATAAATGGTCAATTTGTAATACGAAGTTTAGAAGGTAACGATGCAAATACTGAAGCCGATTATGCAATGATTCATTTTTCATTAGTAACAGCAAATCCCTATAAAAACAAGGAAGTGTATGTGTACGGGGCGTTTAATAACTTTATGCTTACAGAAGAAAATAAAATGAATTATAATGCCGAAAAAAAAGAATACGAAGCCTCTCTTTTGTTAAAACAAGGATTTTACAATTACACTTTTGTAACAAAAGATTCTGATGGAAAAATGGATGGAAACGAAATAAACGGCTCTTTTTATGAAACCGAAAATGAATATGCAGTTTTGGTGTATTACAAGCCTTTTGGCGAATTATACGACCGAGTTATTGGATTTGGCACAGGTTTTTTTAATCAAAATAGATAAAACGGTTTGTTTTTGTAAACCAAAAAACATATTTTTAAACCATGGTACAACAAATTACAAAAGGAATAAAAATATCTGTAAAAACTACATTTAACGGAATTGTTCAGCATAACAGTAACAATTACTACGCTTTTAGCTATTTTATTTCGATAGAAAATAACTCGAAAGACACGGTTCAGTTAGTAGAACGCTTTTGGAATATTTACGATTCTTTAAACGACGTAGATTTTGTAGAAGGTGAAGGTGTTATTGGGGAAACTCCGGTGCTTTTACCAAACGAAAATTATAATTACCAATCGAATTGTTTTTTAATATCGAATATTGGTGCAATGAAAGGATATTACAAAATGGTAAACCTTAATACCTCTGAAAGTTTTATGGTTACAATACCAACGTTTCAGCTTTTTACCACTCCGTTAGCAAATTAAATGAAAAACAATCAATTAACTACAAGCCATAAAAATAGTGAGTGTTTAAATTGTGGATTTCCTTTTTCAGGACAAGAAGTGTTTTGCCCAGAATGTGGTCAAAAAAATAAAGGCGAAAAACTGTCTTTTGCAAACTTTATTAAAGATGTTTTTGCTGGATTTTTTTCATGGGATGCCAAATTTTGGAAAACCGTTATACCGCTTTTATTTAAACCAGGTAAAGTTTCTAAAAATTATATTGAAGGTAAACGAGCCAGATATACAAATCCGTTTCGGTTTTATTTAACGGTTTCTATTTTATTCTTTTTAATTTTAGGAATTAGCGAAAGTGTTAGTCGGTTTAACGCTCTTAAAAGCGGAAATAAAGCAAATTCTTTTTCTATTATTCAAATAGATGATAATAATAACACAGCTACAGATTCTCTTAAAAGAAAAGAAATTATTGATGAAATTTTAGAAAATGAAAAAGATACTATTAAAGAAGATATAACAAGAGGGATTTATTTTGGTAGAAATACACGTATTGATAAATTTATAGAACATCAAAAAAAGCATCCAAAAGCAAAAATTGACGATGCATTAGATAGTCTAAAAACAGAAAAAACATTTTTTAATAGATTTTTATATAGCAGAGCAAAAGCAATTAATTCTTTTTTTGAAAAAGAAGAAAGCAGAGAGCAATTTACAAATCAATTTTTTTCTTATAGTTCTATTGCTTTATTTGTACTCTTGCCATTTTTTTCACTTTTTTTAAAATTGTTTTATTTTAGAAAAAAACATAATTATACCTATATAGATCATTTAATTTTTGTTTTTCATACGCAAACAGTATTTTTTATGTTGTTATCTATTTATTTCTTATTAGATATTTTTAGTGTAAAATTGAATATTTGGATTTTTTTATCACTCTTTTTAATTTACCTCTTTTTCGCTATGCGGAGGTTTTATATGCAGAGTAATTTTAAAACATTTTTAAAATTCTGTTTATTAAATTTGAGTTACTTTTTTATATCTTCAATAGCGTTTTTAGTTTTATTATTAATTTCTTTTATGTTGTATTAATTTGACTAGCATTTTAATAAGAAAACAAATTAAAAGAAAGAATTATTTTTACGTATATTTGTAAAACACCACACTAAATTATTTTTAAAATGTATTTAGATTTGTTAATACACCTAAAATTTTTGATAAAACGTAATCCTGAGTGATTTAGGTTTAATATACCTATTTATATAACAAAAATTACAATAATTTAAACACATTAATAAAATGCCTTTTTATCATAAATTAGGAAAAATTCCACCGAAAAGACATACACAGTTTCGTAAAGAAGACGGAAGTTTATACTACGAACAACTGTTTGGTACTATTGGTTTTGACGGAATGTCAACCAACAGTTACCACGAGTACCGACCTACAATGGTTAAAGAAATTAAAAATCAATATTCGGTAAAACCAAAAATTGCCAAAGCGAATAATATTCAATCGTACCGATTTAGAGGATTTCAGGTAAAACCAGAAAACGATTATTTAGACAGCCGAAAAGTAGTGTTAACCAATAGCGATTGCAACATTATTTTAGCAGCACCTAAGCAATCTACCAAAGAGTATTTTTACAAAAATACGGATGCTGATGAAGTTATTTTCATCCATAAAGGTACAGGAAAGCTTAGAACGCATTTAGGAAATATTGATTTTAAATATGGAGATTATTTAGTAATTCCTCGTGGCGTTATTTACAAACTAGACTTTGACGATGAAAATAATCGACTTTTTATTGTAGAATCGTATCATCCTATATACACACCAAAACGTTACAGAAACTGGTTTGGGCAGTTGTTAGAGCATTCGCCATTTTGCGAGCGCGATTTACGTCGTCCTGAAGAATTAGAAACCCATAATGAGTTAGGGAATTTTACAATTAAAGTGAAAAAGCAGGATGAAATTATAGAAATGGTATATGCTTCGCATCCTTTTGATGTGGTAGGGTATGACGGTTATAATTTTCCGTACGCCTTTTCTATTCATGATTTTGAGCCAATTACAGGGCGTATTCATCAACCACCACCAGTGCATCAAACTTTTGAAACCAGTGCTTTTGTAATTTGTAGTTTTGTGCCTCGTTTGTACGATTATCACCCAAATTCAATTCCTGCCCCATACAACCATAGTAATATTGATTCTGATGAAGTTTTATATTATGTAGATGGAGATTTTATGAGCAGAAACGATATTGACCAAGGGCATATTTCGTTACATCCTGCGGGAATTCCTCACGGACCGCACCCAGGAGCAACCGAGCGAAGTATTGGGCATACAAAAACAGAAGAATTAGCCGTAATGGTAGATACGTTTAAGCCATTACAAGTTACCGAAGAAGCAATGAAAATTGCCGATGAAGATTATTACAAATCTTGGTTAGAATAACAAGAACTAAGATTTTAAGAAAATAGAAGCAAAAAAAAATTAACAAAAATTGAAGAGAAGATAGAAGAATTTTAAAAAAAGGATAAGTCATTACAACAGACTATACGATGTCTTGGTTCTAACTTCTCTATTCTAAAGACAAAACAAAATGAGTAAAAAAGAAATAAAATCAGTAAACTACGGTTTAGAAAAAATATTTGCAGGAGCACAAGATTTCCTTCCACTTTTAGGAACAGATTACGTAGAATTTTACGTAGGAAATGCAAAACAAGCAGCGCACTTTTATAAAACAGCCTTTGGGTTTCAATCGCACGCTTATCGCGGGTTAGAAACAGGCTCTAAAGATTCGGTAAGTTATGTATTAACGCAAGACAAAATAAAGTTAATGCTAACAACTCCGTTAAGTAGCAAATCACCAATTAACGACCATATTGTAAAACACGGTGATGGTGTAAAAGTTGTAGCACTTTGGGTAGAAGATGCCAGAGCAGCATATAAAGAAACTACATCACGTGGTGCAAAATCGTACATGGAACCAACCGTAGAAAAAGATGAACACGGAGAAGTAGTAAGAGCCGGAATTTACACCTACGGAGAAACAGTACACATGTTTGTAGAGCGTAAAAATTATAACGGAGCTTTTTTGCCAGGATTTCAAAAATGGGAATCAGATTACAATCCACCATCAGCAGGTTTAAAATTTATCGATCACATGGTAGGAAATGTAGGTTGGAATCAAATGGATGTTTGGGTAAAATGGTACGAAGATGTTATGGGATTTGAGAATTTCTTATCGTTTGATGACAAGCAAATTCACACAGAATATTCTGCGTTAATGAGTAAAGTAATGTCTAACGGAAATGGTAGAATTAAGTTTCCAATAAACGAACCAGCAGAAGGTAAAAAACGTTCTCAAATTGAAGAATATTTAGATTTTTACGAAGGTGCAGGTGTACAGCACATTGCCGTAGCAACGGATGATATTTTAAAAACCGTTACGCAGTTAAAAGCAAACGGAGTAGAGTTTTTATCAACGCCACCAGACGAATATTACAAAGCAGTTCCTAACAGATTAAAAGAATTTAGCCACGAACTTAGAGAAGATATTGAAAAACTAAAAAGTTTGGGAATAATGATTGATGCCGATGAAGAAGGCTATTTATTACAAATTTTCACAAAACCTGTAGAAGACAGACCAACCTTGTTTTTTGAAATCATCCAACGTATGGGCGCAAGAGGTTTTGGTGCAGGAAACTTCAAAGCATTGTTCGAATCTATAGAAAGAGAACAAGAGAAAAGAGGTACTTTATAAATTTCTAAGTCATTGCGAGGAACGAAGCAATCTTTATATTAATAAGAAGATTGTCTAGTTTTTAGAAATAATATGTATTGTTTTTAGGTATGAAAAAAGCGTATGTTTATTTCTTAACAAATAAAAATAATACTGTAATTTATATTGGAGTAACAAGCAATCTTTTAAAACGAGTTTATCAGCATAAAACCAAAACGTATAAAGGATTTACATCAAAATATAATTGTAATAAATTAGTTTATTTTGAAGAGTTTGATACTATAGAAGAAGCAATAAATAGAGAAAAACAATTAAAATCAGGAAACAGAAAAAGAAAAGAAGATTTAATTAATTTAGAGAATCCAAATTGGAATGATTTAAGTGATGGTTGGTTGTTTTTAGTTAATTGATAAATTAAGAGATTGCTTCGTTCCTCGCAATGACAAAATAATGAATAGAGAAGAAATTTTAAAGGAAATAGAAAAAAAGTACAAAAAAATGGCTGTTCCAGTAGATGCTATGCTAGAAGGCTTACTTTGGAGCACACCAATTACGTACTGGGATTATATTCAAACCGATGCACTTTTAGGCTTACAAACACCAAGAACCACCTTGCCCGATGAAATGGTGTTTATCATGTATCATCAAGTGAATGAACTGTTGTTTAAAATGGTATTGTGGGAAATTGATCAAGTAGCAAAAACTGATGATGTTTCTGCCGAAAAATTTTCGATGCACTTAACGCGAATTAGCCGATATTTTGATATGCTTTGTAGTTCTTTTACCGTTATGGCAGACGGAATGGAAAAAGAACAATACTTAAAATTCAGAAATACCTTAACGCCTGCAAGCGGATTTCAGAGTGCTCAATATCGAAAAATTGAATTTGCTTCTACCGAATTAATTAATTTGATTGATGTACGTTATAGAGATTCTATTGATAGAAATTCATCCTTTAAAAATGCCTACGACCACTTGTATTGGCAAGCGGCAGGAGTAAATCATAAAACAGAAAAAAAATCCACCTTAATACAGTTGTTTGATAAAAAATATATTGGTGATTTTATTGATTTTATGGAAGATTATAATGACTGTAATCTATCTATGAAATTTAAACAATTACCGTTAGAAGTACAACAAAATGAAGAGTTGATAAAAGCAATGCGTCATTACGATTATACGGTAAATGTAAAATGGACGCTAGCACATTACGACGCTGCAGGAAATTATTTAGGAGGCGAAGAAAAAGAATTAGAAGCCACGGGCGGCAGTAGTTGGCGTAAATATTTACACCCAAAATACCAACGGCGAATTTTTTATCCGTACCTGTGGAGTAAAGATGAACTTGCCAATTGGGGAACGTTTTAAGTTTTAAATAAAGGTTGTTTGCGAAATTTGTGAACGACTTTTTTATTTTTGGAATAAAAATTGTAATTACTTTTTTATAAGTTTGAAAAAATGAAATACAAAATACTATTTATAGGTTTTTTATTTTTTGCCTCCCTTTTGGTTGGGCAAGAAAAAACAACACCTTTTAAAGATGGCGAGTGGTTGCGTTTTAAAATGAGTTATAGCGGATTTTTAAAAGCAGGAAACGCCACTTTAACAGTAAAAGAAACCAAATTAAACGGGAAAGAAGTTTTTCATGTTACTGGAAAAGGTTGGACTACGGGAATGATAAAGTGGTTTTTTAAGGTTGATGATAATTATCAATCGTATTTTGATAAAACAGTTGTAAAACCGTATTTATTTAAAAGAAATATAAACGAAGGTGGTTTTACAAAAAATGTAGAAATTACCTTTAATCATAATACAAACAAAGCCTTTGTAAAAGACTTAAAACACAAAAAAGACACTACAATTTCTGTTGGTAATGTGCAAGATTTATTGTCGTCCTTTTATTATTTAAGAACGAAAGATATTAGCAATTTAACAAACGGAGAAGAAGTTGCATTAGATATTTTTATGGACAATGAGGTGTTTCCTTTTAAGTTGAAATTTTTAGGAGAAGAAGTTTTAAGTACCGATTTTGGGAAGGTTAAAACTTTAAAATTTCGCCCTTTGGTTCAAAAAGGTAGGGTTTTTAAAGAAGAAGAAAGTGTAACAGTTTGGATTACTGCAGATAACAATAAAATTCCAGTTAAAATTAAAGCCTCATTATCGGTTGGTTCTTTGCAAGCAGAATTAGATGCTTATAAAGGTTTGGCAAATCCGCTTGAAGTTATTTACGATTAATTTTTTAATAAATTTTTAACGCAACATTACTTGAATATCTTTGCAGAATAAGCAAAATAAACCGTTTTTATTTGTAATTTTGTAACTCGACCAAAAAATAATTTATTACGTGCAAAAAAATTTCTTGCTTTCTTTTATAGTTGTTTTATTATTTTCCTGCAAAGTAGAAAAAAAGGCAAGTTTACTTGAAGAAGTAAAGTCAAATCCAGTTTATGAATATGGGTTTAAATTAAACGATTTCACGGTAATTAGAGACACTATAAAATCGGGCGAAAGCTTTGGAGTTATTTTAGATAGACATAAAATAGAGTATTCTTTAATTAGCGAAATTTCTAACACAATTAAAGATACTTTTGATGTTAGAAACGTGCGCGCAGGAAATCCTTACATAATATTAGCGTCAAAGGATACTACTAAAAAAGCACAAGTTTTCATTTACAAAAAAGATAAAATTAATGCCACGATAGTTCAGTTTAACGATTCTGTAATTTCAGCATATAACTATCAAAGACCCATTAAAATTGTTGAAAAAGAAGTTTACGGAAGCATTAGTTCAAATCTTTCTATGGCAATGGATAGCTTACAGTTAGGTGCAAATTTAACTAATACAATTGCTGATATTTATGCTTGGACCTTGGATTTTTATAAACTACAAAAAGGAGACACTTTTAAATTTATTTATGAAGAAAAGTATATTAATGATACCATTTTTGCAGGCTATGGAAATGTAAAAGCAGCCGTTTTTACACACAAAAATGAAGATTTATACGCTTATAAATTTATTACCGATAGTATAAAAAAACGTTATGAATATTATGACGAAAAAGGAAATATGCTACGCAGGTATTTTTTAAAATCGCCAATAAAATTTGAGTATAGAATTTCCTCACGCTATAATTTAAAAAGAAGAATAAAACTTTATGGAAATAAAGTACGTCCACATAAAGGAACCGATTTTGCAGCAGCTTATGGTTCTCCAATTATGACAACAGCAAGCGGAACCGTAATTGAATCTGCCAGAAAAGGAGGTAATGGAAATTACGTAAAAGTAAAACATAGTGATACTTACACCACACAGTATTTACATATGAAACGGAGAAATGTAAAAAAAGGAGACCGTGTAAAACAAGGCGATATTATTGGTTGGGTAGGTATGACAGGAAACACTAGTGGTCCACACGTTTGTTATCGTTTTTGGAAAGATGGAAAGCAAATAGATCCTTTTGATTCGTCTTTAAAGCTACCAACATCAGAACCATTAGAAGAAAATATAAAACCAACGTATTTAGAGTATATAAAACCTTTAAAAAATAGATTGGATAACATTTCTGCAAATAAAAAGAAAACAACCGAAGACCCAACGATAGAAAATTTAATTGCAAAAAAGGAATAATGTTAAAAAAAACGAATCCAACAACAACAAAAGCTTGGAAACAATTGCAAGAACATTTTAACGAAAGTAAAAATGTTCATTTAAAGAAGCTATTTTCGGAAGATAAAAACAGAACTGAAAATTTTTCTATTTGTTTTAACGATTTGTTGGTAGATTTTTCAAAAAACAGAATTACCCAAAAAACAATTGATTTATTAATTCAACTAGCCAAGGAAGTTGATTTAAAAGACGCTATTGAAAAGCAGTTTTCAGGAGAAAAAATAAACGAAACCGAAAATCGGGCTGTATTACATACGGCTTTAAGAAACAGTACCGATGATCCTATTCTAGTAGATGGAAAAAATATAAGACTGAAAGTAAATTCGTCTTTAAGAAAAATGAAAAGTTTTTCTAAAAAAGTAATTTCTGGTGGGTGGAAAGGTTACACAGGAAAACCCATAACCGATGTGGTAAATATTGGTATTGGTGGCTCAAGTTTAGGCCCTAGTATGGCTATTGAAGCACTTCGATTTTATAAGAATAAATTAAATGTTCACTTTATAACAAATGTAGATGGTGATCATGTTTCTGAAGTTATTAAAAACCTAAATTTAGAAACCACTTTATTTATTATTGTTTCAAAAACGTTTACTACGCAAGAAACCATTACAAATGCTGAAACCATTAAAAATTGGTTTTTAAAATCGGCTACAATTTTTGATATTTCAAAACACTTTGTTGCGGTTTCTACAAATTTAAAAGCGGTTGCCAATTTTGGTATTGATGCTAAAAACACATTTCCAATGTACGATTGGGTTGGGGGTAGGTTCTCAATTTGGTCTTCCGTAGGTCTTTCACTTTGTTTGGCTATTGGGTTCGATAATTTTAAATCGTTTTTAGATGGCGCAGAAGAAATTGACAACCATTTTAAAAACGAAGAATTTGATAAAAATATACCAGTTTTTCTCGCTTTATTAAGCATTTGGTATACGAATTTTTACAATGCTGAAACAGAAGTGGTGTTACCATATTCTCAGTATTTGCAAAAATTCCCAGCCTATTTGCAACAAACCGTTATGGAAAGCAATGGTAAAAGTGTTGATAGAAATGGAAAAAAAGTGAACTATCAAACAAGTCCTATTATTTGGGGAAATGCAGGTACGGATACGCAGCATACTTTTATGCAATTAATGCATCAAGGCACCAAATTAATTCCTGCCGATTTTATTGGGTTTAAAGAGTCGTTGTACGGTTTAACAGATCATCAAGATAAATTGAAAGCTAATTTTTATGGGCAACAAAATGCATTGGCTTTTGGTAAAACGGAAGAAGAAGTGCATTTAGGTTTAAAATTTTCTAATCAAAGCGAAGCTATAGAACAATTATTGCCTTATAAAGTTTTTGAAGGGAATAAACCAAGCACAACTATTTTATTTGCTAAGTTAACGCCAAAATCGTTAGGAAAGTTGCTTGCAATGTACGAGCATAAAACATTTGTACAAGGCATTGTTTGGAATATTTATAGTTACGACCAGTTTGGCGTAGAATTGGGCAAAGAATTAGCCAATAAATATTTAGAAGGACTTTAAATAGTAGTTTTTAACTTAATGTTAAGTTAATTTTTTATTGATAACTTCTTTACTTTTAGTATATCCTGCTTTAAAATAAGTCTTTTTTTACTTCTTAATCTTTTGTTAAAAATTAACGTTGTCTTAATCTTTTAAATTAATAAAAGATACATTTTTGCAAGACGTTTAATAAAAAAATTAACAAATGAAGAATTTTAAAAATTTATTATTAGTAGCGCTGTTTTTTACAACAGTTACTGTTTTAGGGCAAGTAACTACATCCAATATGAATGGACGAGTTACTGATGCTACCGGTCCTATTATGGGGGCAACGGTTGTTGCTACTCACACACCTTCAGGTACTGTATATGGAGGTGTTACAAATGGTGAAGGGCGTTATAACCTGTCAGGTATGCGTGTTGGAGGTCCATACACAGTTGAAGTGTCTTTTGTTGGATTTGGAACAAATACAACAAATAATATTACAATTGGTTTAGGTTCTGCGTATGTTCATGATGTAGTTTTAACTGAAGAAAATATTTCTTTAGATCAAGTTATTATTTCTGCGAAAAGAACAAAATTTTCTACAGAAAAAACAGGTGCAGTAACGAACATTTCTAATGCACAAATGACGGCTATGCCAACTATTAACAGAAGTATTTCTGATATGGCTCGAGTTTCTCCGTATGCTAACGGAATGAGTATGGCTGGTGGTGATGGCCGTTCTACGAATTTTACGATAGACGGGGCTAATTTTAATAACAATTTTGGATTGAGTTCTAGCTTACCAGGTGGTGGAAATCCAATTTCATTAGATGCAATTGAAGAGGTTCAAGTTGTAATAGCTCCTTTTGATGTACGTCAAACAAACTTTATTGGTGGTGGTGTAAATGCAATTACTAAGTCAGGAACTAATAAATTTAAAGGTTCTGCTTATTTGTATTATACTAATCAAGATATGAGAGGTAATAAAATTGGAGATGTTGATTTTGGGGTACGTCCAGAAGAATCAACAAAAACTTTTGGGGTAACTTTAGGAGGACCAATAATTAAAAATAAATTATTCTTTTTTGCTAGTGCAGAATCTGTTATTAAACCACAGCAAGTTGTTACTTGGAGACCTTCAGAAGATGGTGTTGCTAACCTTGATTTAATGCTTTCTCGTACTAGTATAGCAGATATGGAAAGAGTTAAGCAACATTTAATTGATAAATATGATTATAACCCAGGTTCGTATACTGATTATCCTGCAGATGAAACTAATAAAAGTTTTTGTTTCGTATAGATTGGAATATAAACGATGCTAATAAGTTAAGTGCCCGTTATAACTACACTAAAAACCGAGGGTGGAATCCTACAAATGGTAGTTCTACAAACGCAGGTTATCGTTTTTCTGGATTTGATCGTATATCTCAGTATTCAATGGCTTTTTCAAATTCTATTTATTGGTCAGATAATATTGTACACAGTTTGTCATTAGATTTAAATAGTAAAATTTCAGATAAACTTTCAAATCAGTTTATTGTAACATATTCTAAATTACAAGATCCACGACGTGGAAGCACTTCTTCTCCATTTCCATTTATTGATATTATGAACGGGGTTGAGCAAGGTACTGGAAACCAAATTCTTGAACCATACATTTCTGCAGGGTATGAGTTATTTACTTGGAATAATGCGGTTAATAATAATACATTTACAGCGATAAATAATTTAACTTATTACTTAGATAGTCATAAAATTACGGCAGGTATAAGTTTTGAAAATCAGTTAGCAAATAATTCTTATATGCGAAACGGAACAGGGTATTATCGTTATGCTAGTTTAGATGATTTCTTAAACCAAGCAGCTCCAACCGATTTTGCTTTAACTTATGGCTATAATGGAGAAAAAAATCCGAATGCTCAAGTAGAATTTAATCAGTTTAGTGCTTATCTTCAAGATGAGTGGGATGTTAGTAGTAATTTTAAATTATCGTATGGTATTCGTGCAGACTATTTGAAGTATAAAGACAATCTTATAAGAAATAATGCAATTTATGGATTAAATTTTAGTGATGAAACTGATCCTACTACTCATGATCATACGAATGATACAGATATTGATAAATTAGATTTTGGTAGAAGAATTAATACAGGTATGTGGCCAAAAGCTAATGTACAAGTATCGCCAAGAGTTGGTTTTATATGGGATGTAAAAGGAGATAAATCGATGAGAATTCGTGGAGGTACAGGTCTTTTTTCAGGAAGATTACCATTAGTATTTTTTACAAATATGCCAACAAATTCAGGTATGGTACAAGGAATTTATGCTGCTAGAACTACCTATAATGATGATGGGTCAATAAAAACTAAAGACTCTGCTTTAGCAGGACTAGCGGGACCAATAATTACTGATGTAAATGAAATGATTGATAGGTTAAAGTTACAGAATACAATTACACCAGAAAAAGGTGGTTTACCACGTGATATACAAGCTGTGGATTCTAATTTTAAAATGCCTAAAGTTTGGAAAACATCGTTAGCGTTAGATTATGAATTTCCTACTGATTTTCCTTTTTCGGTTACTGCAGAAGGTATTTATACAAAAACACTTAATGGGGTAATGCTTAAAAATTATAATTTAAGACAACCGGACGATAAATGGGAGCGTTTTTCAGGTTCAGATAACAGATATATCTATCCAGCAACAGATATAACGTACACTTCAACAAATGCTTATGTATTATCTAACACAAATAAAGGCTGGAGTGCAATTACCAATGTTACTCTTAATGCAGAGCCAGTAGAAGATTTAAAATTAATGGTAGCTTATACTTATACGGTGTCAAAGGAAATATCAGGTATGCCAGGTAGTAGTGCAAATTCTGCATATGATAACTTAGTTCAAGTAAATGGACCTCATTTACCAGAACTTCAAAACTCACAGTATGTTGTGCCTAGTAAAGCTATAGGTTCTATATCTTATAAACTGCCATGGACTAACAATAAATTAAAATCAGCTACTTTTGTTAATGTATTTTATTCAGGATACTCTCCTAATGGGTATAGTTTTACTTATGCTAATGATATGAACGGAGACGGTATTAATAATGATTTAATTTATATTCCTAAAGCTAAAGGAGATATCAATTTTATTAGTAAGGCAGATGAAGATGCTTTCTTTAATTTTGTAGAACAAGATAGTTACTTAAGTAAAAATAAAGGTAGATATGCAGAAGCAAATTCAGCTAGAAGTCCTTGGGTACATACTTTTGATTTAAGATTACTACGTGAGTATTATTTTAATGTTGGAGAATCTAAACATACTTTGCAGTTTAGTTTAGACTTTATAAATGTAGGGAACTTAATAAATTCTGAATGGGGAGTATCTCAAAATAATAATATTTCTAATAGAGGTCGAATTTTAAGATACCAAGGAAAAGATGCAAGCAATGTTCCTTCTTTCTCTTTTGAAAAAGTTAATGGAGAATACCCAACTAAAACATATGACTATAACTCTTTTTATGGTGAAACATGGAAGCTTCAAGTAGGAGTTAGATATTCTTTCTAAATTAGAGTTTTACAATAAATTAAAAGCCACCTCAATTCGGGGTGGTTTTTTTCTGCATAAAAATTACTAACTTTACCGTATTAAAAAAAACAATAATTTAATTATGAAGGACATTCACTCGTATTGGGCATATTTAGTAGTAATAATATTAAGTTTTGCAGTTGTAAATGCAATTATAGGTTTAACACAAAAAAAACAATTCACTCATAAAGATTTAAGCATTGGGTTATTTGCATTGATTGTTTCTCATATTCAGTTGTTAATTGGCTTGGGGTGGTATTTTATGTCGCCTTGGTACAAAGCTTTAAAAGCAAATGGAGGTGAAGTTATGGGAGATAAAGCCGCAAGACTTTTATCCATAGAACACCCAATAATGATGATTTTAGCCATTGTTTTTATTACAATAGGCTGGTCTAAACACAAAAAGAAAACAACCGATGCCGCAAAGTTTAAAACCTTTGTAATTTTTTACGGATTAGGATTGGTATTCATTCTTTCAAGAATTCCTTGGAGTAATTGGTTTCAATAATGAAAATTATAAGTTATATACTATCGCCAATCTTTGCATTGGTGTTTTTTTTACTTCTTTTAATTTTTCATCCGTTACAGTGGTTGGGGCTGAAACTTTTCGGCTATAATGGGCATAAATTTACAGTAGATTATTTAAACTGGTTTTTAACAAAAACGTTATTAATTTTAGGCATATCGGTAAACGTTGAAAACAAACAGCAGTTGCCAGAAAACACTACGCTAATATTTGTGTCAAATCATCAAAGTATGTTTGATATTCCACCAATTATTTGGGCTTTCAGAAAACATCATCCAAAGTTTGTATCAAAAATTGAATTAGGAAAAGGTATTCCAAGTATTTCGTTCAATTTGCGTCATGGAGGCGCTGCCTTAATTGACAGAAAAGACGGAAAACAAGCAATTGCTGAATTGGCACGATTTTCAAAAAACATTTCAGAAAATAAATGGTCGGCAGTAATTTTTCCTGAAGGAACAAGAAGTAGAAACGGAAAACCAAAAAGTTTTGCTACAAATGGACTAAAAGTCATCACAAAATATAATAAAGACGGATATATTGTACCTTTAACTATAAATAACTCGTGGAAAGTTTTTAAATACGGAAAATTTCCATTAGGTTTAGGTAGTCCAATTACAATTACCACACATCAACCTATAAAAATAGATTCTTTATCTTTTGATGAGCTACTTATAAACACAGAAAAAACAATAAAAGAACATATAAAATAAAACCAAATGTCTATTTACAATATTAGAAAAGAAGTAATGTTAACGCTAGAAAAAAGTATGAACCGTTTTATGGAAAAATACTTAATTCCAGCTGAAAAAATTTGGCAGCCAACCGATTTTTTACCAAACTCACAAAAAGATTCTTTTCTTACAGAAGTAGAAGAGATTAGAGAATTATCAAAAGAATTACACGACGATTTTTGGGTGGTTTTAGTGGGCGATACCATTACCGAAGAAGCCTTGCCAACCTACGAATCTTGGTTGTTAGACTTAGACGGCGTTTCTCAAGATCCAGACAATAGCTGGGCAAAATGGGTACGAACTTGGACGGCGGAAGAAAATCGCCATGGCGATGTTCTAAATAAATATTTATACTTGTCAGGGCGTGTAAATATGCGCGAAGTAGAAATTTCTACCCAGCATTTAATAGCCGATGGATTTGACATAGGTACTTCAACCGATCCTTATAAAAACTTTGTGTATACCAGTTTTCAAGAGTTGGCAACCTATATTTCGCACAATAATGTAGCGAAAATTGCACGTCAAAAAGGGCATAAAGCCTTGGCAAAAATGTCTAGAATTATAGCAGGCGATGAAATGCGTCATCACCAAGCCTATACCGAATTTGTAAAAGAAATTTTTAAAGTTGACCCAAGTGAAATGATGTTGGCTTTTCAACACATGATGAAGCACAAAATTGTAATGCCAGCCATGCATTTAAGAGAATCGTTTGGCACAAAAGGCAGTTTGTTTAACGATTTTTCTACCGTTGCACAAAGAATTGGCGTGTACACAGGATTCGATTATGTTGATATTATTAAAAAACTAAACGCGGCTTGGGAAATTGATAAAATTACCAACTTAACTGCCGAGGCAGAAAAGGCGAGAGATTATTTAATGAAATTACCAGAGCGAATGTACCGAATTACAGAACGAATTGTAGTACCCGATACAAAGTTCAATTTTAAATGGATGTTGCCAGCGTAAACAACCAAAAAACACGCTATGCAAACTTTTATTTCAGAAACTTTAGAGGATATTTTAAAAACTACCAAAACTTTTGAAGATGTAGTTTTTATTCTGCCTTCTCAAAGAGCAGGTGTTTTTGTAAAACAAGCCTTAAAAATAAAGGTGTAACAGGTTTTTTGCCCACTATTTTAAATATTGAACAGTTTATTGAGCAAGTTTCTGAAATTAATAAAATTGATACGCTTCAATTATTATTTCATTTTTATACAATTTATAAAAAAGACGAAAAAAATACCGATTCGTTTGATGTTTTTTCTTCTTGGGCATTTACCGTTTTACAAGATTTTAACGAAATAGACCAGCATTTGGTTAACACGCAAGATATTTTTGTGTATTTAAGAGATATTTACCGATTGCGAAAATGGTCTACCAAAGGAACCTTTACAGAAACCGAATTAATAAAAGATTACTTTTCATTTACCGAAAAATTAGGCAATTACTACACGTTGTTATATCAATTTTTAACCGAAAATAAAATAGGATATCAAGGCATATTGTACAGAGAAGCAGCCAAAAAAATTGACGCTTTTACAAGTAAAAACAAACATAAAAAGTTTTTTTTCATTGGTTTTAATGCCTTAAATAAAGCGGAAGAATTGCTGTTTCAAAAAGTATTAGAAACAGGAAATTCAGAAGTTTATTGGGATATCGATACCGCTTTTTTAAACTCAAATCATCAAGCAGGAAATTTTATTAAGAAGTATAAAAACAATTGGAAATACTATGCTAATAATTCTTTAAAACACCTAGAAAATTGGTTTGAAAAAGAAAAAAATATTGAGATAATTGGGGTTTCAAAAAACGTTACTCAAATAAAAGTTGCAGGGCAAATTTTACAAAAATTACCCAACCATAATAAAACGGCGTTGGTTTTAGCTGATGAAACGTTACTGCCCATTACACTAAATTCTTTGCCCAAAAATGTAAGTGCGGTAAATATTACCATGGGATATCCGTTAAAAGACGTGCCCGCTACAAGTTTGTTTTTTTTAATTTTTCAGCTGTTTTATTCACAAGAAAAATTTAATAAAACCACTACGAACGAATTTTATTATAAAGATGTACTTCAGTTTTTAAAACACCCACTAATTTACAAATTAGTAACCGAAAAAGAAGCACAAACTTCAAGCACAATAGCAACATTAATTACAAAAGAAAACAATACGTTTATTAGTGAAAATCAATTGATGTTATTGCTTTCAGAAGTAAAAGAAGAAACTAAAAACATACTATTATCAATATTTAATTCGTATAAAAATATTGCCGATTTTTTAGAGCGAATTTTAAATTTAATTACACATTTAAAAGAAAATGTAACGATTTTAGAAAAAGAATTTTTATTTCGGTTTTACACTATTTTCAAACAACTGCAAAGCTTACATTTTCAGTTTAATTACATTACAGAATTAAAAACATTACAGCAGTTTTTTAAGCAATTGGTACAAACTGAAAGCCTATCTTTTCAAGGAGAACCGTTACAAGGCTTACAGTTAATGGGAATGTTGGAAACCCGGGTTTTAGATTTTGAAAATGTAATTATAACATCGGTAAATGAGGGTGTTTTGCCAAAAAACAGCCAACAAACTTCTTTTATTCCGTTCGATGTAAAAGTTGCTTTTGGGTTGCCAACGTATCGAGAAAAAGATGCCATTTTTTTCGTATCATTTTTTCAGATTATTACAACGAGCAAAAAATATTTTCATTCTATACAATACCGAACATGACACTTTTGGAAATGGAGAAAAAAGTCGATTTTTAACTCAATTAGAACTTTTAAAAGGCAATATTTCTGAAAAAATAATTAGTCCAAAAGTAGTTACCGAAAAAGTTTCATTAAAAGAAATACAAAAAACCGAAGCCGTTTTAAATAGCTTACAAGAACTCGCTGTAAAAGGTATTTCGCCTTCTGCATTAACTAATTATTTATACAATCCAATTGCATTTTATAAGCAAAAAGTGCTAAAAATTAAAGAGTTTAACGATGTGGAAGAAACCATAGCAGCAAACACGTTGGGTACGGTGGTTCATAAAACGTTAGACAAGCTTTATACGCCTTTTGTTGGTAAATTTTTAAAAGCGGAAGATGTTGCTGAAATGCAAATAAAATCTAAAGCTTTAGTTGGTGCATATTTTAAAAGTGAGTTTAAAGGCGGCAATGTAACTACAGGTAAAAACAGAATGATTTTTGAAGTTGCAAATAGGTTTGTGCAAAATTTTTTATCGCAAGAAAAAAAGCTGTTAGAAAACAAGAAAAATCAGTTGAAAATTATTGCAACGGAAGAAAAATTATCGGCAATTTTAGAAATTGAAGGCTTTGATTTTCCTATTAAAATTAATGGAGAAATTGATAGAGTAGATCAGCTAAACGGCGGTTACTAGAATTGTAGATTATAAAACTGGGATGGTTGAAGCAAAGAACTTGAAAATAACAGATTTATCTGCAATTATCGATTTAAATTACCATAAAGTTGTACAAGTATTGTTGTATGCTTTTTTGTTTACAGAAAACAAAAATTTCAATTTTAACGAACCCTTACAAGCAGGTATTTTTTCTTTTAAAAACTTAAATAGTGGATTTTTAGCAGTTAATTTTTCAGACTCAAGAACGCCAGAAACAACAATAACGGAGGAAATTTTAGCCAATTTTTTACAAGAAGTTAAAAACATTATTAAAGAAATTTATAATAAAAGCCTTCATTTTTTAGAACCAACAGAGTTGCCTTATTAACTTTGTTGCCGTTTATGAAAACCGATATTAGCTTTAAAAATATTAATAAATTGGCGTTGCCTGCTTTAATTTCGGGTGTTGTAGAGCCTTTGCTGTCTACAACCGATTTGGCAATTGTAGGAAATATAGATAATTACGCAACCGAAAGTGTTGCCGCCGTTGGAATTGTAGGTGCTTTTTTATCCATGTTAATTTGGGTTTTTGGACAAGCTAGAAGCGGAATTTCGTCTATTATTTCTCAATATTTAGGTGCAAATAAGTTAGAAGAAATTAAAAATTTACCAGCCCAAGCAATTACATTAATTTTAGGAGTTAGTATTTTAATATTATCAATTACGTATCCTTTTTCAAAGCATATTTTTCAATTTTATAATGCTTCGGGTATTATTTTAGATTTTACGGTAAGTTATTATAAAATTCGTGTTTTTGGTTTTCCGGTTACGCTACTTACTATTGCTATTTTTGGTGTTTTCAGAGGGTTACAAAATACATTTTACCCAATGGTAATTGCGGTTTGTGGTATGGTTATCAACGTAGTATTAGATGTTGTTTTTGTTTACGGAATAGAAGACGTTTTATTACCAATGAATATTGAGGGAGCCGCCTATGCAAGTGTAATAGCGCAAGTTTTTATGGCAATACTTTCGGTAGTTTTGTTGCTTAAAAAAACAAGCATTCCGTTAAAATTT